>JAODOY010002185.1:0-12302 GCA_025399855.1 Forbesichthys papilliferus
CTCCCTTAGAGATAGGGTGAGAAGCTCAGCTATCCGTGAGGAACTCGGAGTAGAGCCGCTACTCCTTTGCATCGAAAGGAACCAGTTGAGGTGGTACGGGCATCTGGTAAGGATGCCGTCTGGGCGCCTCCCTTGGAAGGTGTTCCAGGCACGTCCAGCTGAGAGGAGGCCTCGGGTAAGACCCAGGACTAGGTGGAGCGATTATATCTCCACACTGGCCTGGGAACGCCTCGGGATCCTACAATCAGAGCTTTCTAATGTGGCTGCTGCCCCCACGACCCGACTCCGGATAAGCGGATGATGATTTTATAGTAACAAAGTTGTAGTCTGTTATGGTTTCCTAATACTCTAAATGTGTTTACCTAAACCATAAAAACTATAAACACATATTGATCAATAACTAAGAATCGGCATGGGCTAGGGACATTAACCAAACATTAATCTATTCAACTAAGGCCCCTTCACAAAGCACACCTTTGATATTTGACCAGTTATGAAATTCATTCATCCATCCATCTTCATCCGCTTATCCAGAGTCGGATCGCGGGGGCAGCAGCTTCAGCAGGGGACCCCACACCTCCCTTTCCCGAGCCACATTGGAGTTGAAATTCATATTTTATAATAATTTAATGTTCATATTTATAGCATATATGGATCAATATCTAGGAGTAGGCATGGTCTAGATATATGTGACATATGTAATTTGGGTGGTGGAAGGAACACTGAGGAACTCCTGAATCCGACTGACTGACTGACTGTCTATGGTATAGACTGATAGGGGATCATCATCAATTTCCCTAAGGGGGGTCGCTGAGGTAGTCAAACAACTCCACAGTGGCAAAGCCCCGGGGATTGATGAGATCCGTCCAGAAATTCTAAAAGCTTTGGATTTGGCGGTGATGTCTTGGATGACACGCCTCTTCAACATCACGTGGAATTCTGGGACAGTGCCAAAGGAGTGGCAGAGTGGTGGTTCGCCTTTTCAAAAAAGGGGACCATAGAGTGTGTGCCAATTACAGGGGTATCACACTACTCTAACGTCTACTTCAAGGTGCTGGAGAGGAGGTTTCGACCAATTGTCAAACCTCAGATTGAAGAAGAACAATGCAGATTCTGTCTTGATCGTGGAACAACGGACCAGCTCTTTACTCTTGCAAGGATCCTGGAGTATGCCCTTCCGGTTTACATGTGTTTTGTGGATCTGGAGAAGGTGTATGACCGGGTTCCGCGGGAGATACTGTATGGGGTGAGGGGGTCTCTTTTAAGGGCAATCCAATCCATGTCTGCCCAAAGCGAGAGCTGTGTGCGAATTCTCTGCATTAAGTCGAACTCATTCCAGGTGGGAGTTGGTCTCCGCCAGGGCTGCGCTTTGTCATCATGCCTGTTTGTGATATTCATGGAATTTATTAAATTGGTGTTTTAGTAGCCTACCTGTGAATTGGACATAGTTGATTATGTCAAACCATTCAGAACGGGTTGAGCACCGACTGGCTTTCAGCCTCTCACTGACTAAGTCCTCATGCAGAAGCAGGTGGGTGGGGCTCCAGAGAAACGGAGAAGAGGGGGTGGATATTTCGGTTTGTTGCTTTTTAAAAGCTTGCTCTCCTCTCTCTCTTTTAGGATAGCTATCATTGCAGCTTTAACTTCTGTAGGGCCTGTCATTGTTTTTTTCCGAGTTGTTTCAAGTCGCTTTCATCACATCTAAACTACGCTGTAGCTAACAGTATGACGCTCATTGGCCACACACTTGGTTTACCAAACTGAAACACCACAAATTCCAAGCTCTCCAGACTGATTCTCGAGACAAAGTCAAGCTGAAGCTGGCAATATCAGGATGGTCTCGCAAGCTAAGTAGGGACAGCGTAAAATAGGCAGGGGTTAATAGAGATAGTGTCAGGTATGTATGTTGTAGGCAAGTATGTTTTATTCCCTTTGTAATAATAAATAAATATTGTGGAGTGCAGCTTACTGTAGTATCTCATCTGCGTTGGGATAGTACACCCAACACCAAGTAGGATTAATCCAGAGGTCACCCAGGCCTTACAGGATCCCTAAGCATTTGATTTGGGGGCCCCCCATCGCCTCGGCACCGCCAATAATATTCAATGCTTGATCATTTGCACACCTTTTGTAAATCTAACAACTATTATTAATGAATATAATTATTTATAGCTAGATATGTTTATTACATCATGCCAATCTCAGTTAACAAGTTAACCTATTTGTTGTGGCAAATTGTCTGACCAAAGAAAGAGGAGTGAATTAGGTTTTTTGAAGGTAAAATAGGTATAGAAAAGTACAGATGCTAAGCCATGGTATTCAAATCAACATGTTCCCAGAATGGTTCTCTGAATGTTTTTCATTTTGCTAAGCTTTTTATACACCGTTATCATGTGCATGCTCACATCACGTCATAGACATCCTTGGAGGCCTGACGCCTGGACACACATCAATACATAGCACTTTAAGATCTCATAACATAACTGGTTGAATCTGGTAAATGAACTAGGTCACTCAATAGCATTATATGCTCTAATCCTAAACGAAGAAATCCTAAATTCCACCACAATCCACACATGTTCTCTAACTTAGTTTTGTAATTTACAAATTAATAATTACAATTACAAAACAAATTGTTAAAAAACCTTGAAAGATAAAATTAAAGAACCAATGAAAGAAAATGAAAATTATAAATTTATAGAAATAAAGAAGAGTGACCAAATAATAGAAATCAAGAGCTAATCAATACAATCATTGGTGTACTGTAGAGCACAATAAAATGAACAACAACCTAAGCTTGGAATGAATGTAGTGATCGTTTAGTATGATCTTGGAAGTAATGTGAATCAAGTAAATGAAAAACACAAATAAAATTATCAGAATATAGTAAAATAAGATAAATAATTCACTACGTAACAAAATTAAACTTTATCCCTGTCCTTGGGTTTAAAGTGTGTTTTCCTATTTCCTTATGCCTGAAGTAAATAGAAAATGGCCACTGTTCCAAAAAAAACTTTGGTTTTGTAGTCAGTACAATTTTTCTGTTTTCTAGAATCTTTGTGATTCAAATGCAGTGCTGAGTAGCAGGTCCATAATGTTCTGGAACTGTGAGAAATCTCCAGAAGCAATTATAATGTTTCAGAATTTTCTAGAACTTTCAGGAATCTTTTAGATCTTTCTTGAACTTTCTAGAACTGTCCCGCAGTATCCATAGAGGTATAAAAGTACCGGTTAATTCAACCAACATTTCAGTGTTGTTATTGCTGAGTAGGGATATAGCAAGTAGTGGTTGCATAGGACTACCGAATTAGATGTCATCAAGAGGTTGCTTGCACCCAGCAGATGCATTTTGCTACGTCTGTGGACAATTTATCAAGAGAAGAAAGACAAGCCCTGGGCACCTTATTTCACGTGTGAAATTTGCAAGAGAACTCTTGAATGTTAGTTGATTAATGCAATTGTTTCTCTCTTAGATGGCAGTGTTTTATTTTGTAGAATTTCAAAGATTTAACAATTTAAAGGAGTTGGAATTAGGAAAATGTCACAAAGTTTCACTGTTTCCTTTGCCTGTGGGATAGTCGGGACATTAAGGCGCATTATCACAGAAGGGACTGGCCACAGCGGACCAAATTCTCTGTAGGGAAAAACAATGTCAAATGGGAACCGCTTATAGACCCTCGGAAGGTGATGCCTCCACTGCACATTAAGCTAGGGCTCGTGAAACAATTTGTCACAGCTCTTGATAAGGAGTAGGCAGATTTCAAATACCTCCACGATCTCTTTCCAAAGCTTTTGGAGGCAAAGGTCAAGGCTGGTATCTTCGTCAGACCACAAATAAGGAAGATCATGGAGTGTGACGAATTCACAAAGAAGTTAAAGAGAACAGAGAAAGCGGCTTGAAAGTTTCGTTGCAGTGGTTCATGGCTTTCTGGGAAATCACAAGGCTGAAAACTACGAGCAGCTGGTTCAGACTCTCAAAGAAATACGCTTAAGTGTCTCTCAAAGTCCATATCCTTGATGCTCACCTTGACAAATTCAAGGAGAACATGGGGGCTTACTCAGAGGAGCAAGGCGAGCGATATACTAGACTTTGAACATCGATACCAAGGACAGTATAATGAAAACATGATTGGGGACTATGTTTGGGGGTTTATTCAAGAAAGCGATTTGCAGTATGACCGAAAATCTAGAAAATCTACTCATTTCTGAAACTTTGAGGGTTTTGACTTTCTTTGTATAGTTGTGATTGCAGTATTGTTCTATTTCTGACTGTATAAATGCAAAAGATACATTTTGCCTTATAAATAAGAAACTTCTGTAGGCTGTGTTCACAGAACCAAAGTTTGTCATGAATATTGCTGTATTTCCATGATTTTTAGACATAAGCACTTAAAATATAACACTTAGAAGCCAAAGACAAAAATCATGTTAGTGTAATTGTTAAAATATGTGCTAATTAATTAAACCAACATAAGGATGATACGATTTCAATTAGAGTAAACACTTTGAGTAACAGTGTACAGTATGTATTAGGAGTGTGTGTGTATGCCAATGTACAAAGTGTGTGTATGTGTGTGAGTACCATGAGTGGTACACAGAGTGTTTGATTTAGTCAAAACGTGTGTGCAAGTGCGCGCGTGTTTAAGTCTAAAACATATATTTACCTTGTTGGTAGTGCATCCTTCACACAACTGCTTTTAGGTAGATTTCAGTTTTTTTGTAGAAGTCAGAAATTATGTTAGCTAAGTTTATCGCATTTCAAAGTCATTGGAGAGCTATAGACCATAGACTTAAATCCATAGACTTAAATGCTGTCTCTTAACATCTTAAATGTATGCCCTCATTCTGATATGGAATGCATGACATTTTGAAATCAAATAGTTGACAGTAACATTACGGACATATCCTTCAATTGGAACAGTGCGCTATGCACCGACAAGTGGTTCTAGAGCCACGCTGGTTCTACCATCATCTTGTGCATCTGTACTGCTGAAACACAACAATTAGAGTAGTAAAAGACCAAGATCACTTTGTTGTTAGCCATGTGAGCATTGTTCAACCCACAGCCTATAAGGACAGCTTAACTCCTCCCTGTTTTGTAACCTGCTGTTACAGTCCACTGCAGTTCGTATTCATTGAACTTGTAGCAAATGTTCCACCATCCTGAAAGCAGGGTCTATGCGGGTCAGCTGTCCGAAACAGACCTGCCCTTGGGCGTGGCTAACTCGCTTCTGCTGAAAGGTCCATTGACTGACACCTATGATCAGTGGCGCAGATGTTTTTTTAGGTGGGGGGGACGAAAGTGTGACGAAAAATGTCTAAAATTTTATTAAAACCAAATAAAATAGTGTAGTGAAATCTGTCCCACCCAGGAATTGAACTCCGCTCCCCCACGTGAAGAACAAACACATTGCAAATTTGCCACCAGAAAGTTGCTATAGATTACAATCGAATTCATGTAATTTGTGGTTGTCGCGCAATTGTCTTGACATCGTTACACATGGTTATGACATAGGCTAGACTACTACACTAGTCAACATGCCAAAATGATCACTGGTCAACAATACATTCCATTATATATCTCCCTATTAAAAAATAAGCAAACTGCTCTGAAATATTCCTCTTCAACGAACGGTCAATGATCAAACCTATATTATAATATATAAACCTATATTATGCTCAGGGAAATTGCCGAAATGGTGTACGTTTTAGACTACACATGGTTTTACAAGTCTAAGAGGGATGTGTCGCTTTTCTGAACCTAAAAAAGCAAGAGGCGATACCAACATACACACAAGAACAGGACATCAAAGGTATGGTACCTGATAATCCAAGACAAAAACTTTACTGTTTGGTACAGTAACGTTTCATGTTGTGCGATTATAAGATCCAGATTGATGTGAGACAAATCCTGGTGCTAAACAAATGTCTAAAGCAAGCCAAGATAATAAAACTAAGGTAAGTCATAAATAAACATTATCTTAAAATCAAACAATGTAGGCTGACTTACCCTGTTATGTAAGGATATTGCTGTTCCTGTAGTCTAGCCTGTTTGTCATTCACATGAATGGTCAAGATCGTGCATTGAGGCTGGTGGAATTATAAGATACTGTAGCTCTCAAAATCATTTTAAAGTTCTATCTGCTTTTCTCTGATATTTCAGAACTATTATTTGAGAAATGTGCTATTCCTTTGGAATACATCAAAGACCATTAGCCTACATGCCAGATGCAAATAGCTTACTTTACCGGCATGCCTATAGCAACAACCAAGGAGGGTGGGGAATTAAATAGTGGACTTGCCAATGCTGGTAGTCTTATGATGATCATCAAAGTAGACAAATAAATGTAGCTCAAGTTAGGCTACATCGGACATACATTTAAAACATAATACATTTTTCTTATTTTTCTTAATTTTTTCCTCAAAAGTAAGGGGAACTATTTTGTTATTTACGATTTGGGGATTTGGAGATACGTCCCCCCCGCCCCCCACTGTGCCCCTGCCTGATCAAATTACAAGTGTATCATTACAACAAACCTTATTTAGCCTTGCCTTGGTGGTTATCACTATCTTATCAGCTTTTGACATTTGTTACAAGCCTGAGTAGCCTAAACTTTAGTAGACTAAAAAGTTCCTATTTGACCCCCCACCTCAGTGTCCTTAATTCCTCTTGTTAAAGTTGTTAAATCCTTTTATACAATGACCTACCCAGGCAATTTACTCAGAAAACCTAAAAAGAAGCCATTGGTGGTAATGTGACTACAAACCACAACATGTGATTTATTTTAGTTAATGAGAATGTGAAAAAAAAGAAAAGAAAAAAAGACATTCTGGGGTAAGAAATGATCAGCTGAGCTTTCCAAAGGGTTACAGCAAAATCTTTCAGTTTCCTCGGTGCACAGGACTTTGACTTCCTTCTCTGAATAAACCATTATGTGAGTACATTTGCAAGAATGCAGTTTATTTTTAATATACATGTACAAACATTGTGTTTGCCTAATTAAAGAGATCCAGAATTAAACAGTTCAACGTAGATGTTATAAAGGTTTTTCATACTGTATACAGCCTGCGGACTGGCATATACATTTCTCCACAATTTGCAAATTGCTACATAATTCCTTATTTTTATACAATGGCAGTGGATTTTTCACATGTAATGTTTTTAATAGAATTCTATTGACTGTTTTTGATTATTTATTGATTTACTATATTTTACCTCACTATGTTGGTGCTTTTGCCATCATTTTGAACTTTAAGAACATGCATTGCATGTTTTCTTTTTGTTTTGCCATGTATCAGGATGTAATCAGAATGTTTCAAACATTTCAATCTTTGCTTTTAGCTCTTTTAACAAAATGTTTTCTCTTCAGATGTTTTCTTAGGTTATCTAATTGTGATAGAAAGCAGTATGTGGGCGTGTGTTAAGTTAAAATATTTTTTTTATAAAGACTGCTCTTCGCTGCGCTAAAACAAATATTGTACTTTTGCATCACATTACATAACAGCTCACATGATATATGCTCGCTTTGGTTAATGAATCTGCACCGCCCTGTGAAGTGAATAGGCTACACAGTAAATATTACCCAAACAAAAATCCTTTTAAGTGCTGACGGAGCTTGTCCAAGTCATGGCAACACATTAATCTTTCAACATGTGAAGTTACATTACTGCTTATATTTGGTGAAAACGGTTGCTTTGCACATAAAACATCCATCTAAAGTGACAACTTAAAGTGATAGTCATACAGTTACAATTTGTCACATATAGAGTAACAAAGTTTAGATTGCTCAGTAGTGTACTGTGACCATTTTTAAAGACCCATCCTTCCTTTATATAAATTATAATTCCTTTAAAACTAAATTAAAATACATTTCAAACAAAACTGTAATTCCTATCAAACTAAACTGTAATTCCTTTCAAATTAACCTATAATTACTTTTGAACTAAACTATAATTTAAACTACATTAAACTGCCTTTAAAAATATATATATAATTCATTTCAAATGTAACTATAATTTCTTTCAATATCACATTTTGGAAAACAGACCAGGCATGTCCCTCCTTACCCACATTTTGGCATGTCTTTTTGGCATGGGTTCATGGGTGTCCATCAACGGCCTGTGGGTGGAGCTGCCGCTCATTGTGCCCCAGGTCCCTGAAGGCTGGTACCTGCCCTCCTACCTCTCAGTCCTCATCCAGGCAGCCAACGTGGGACCCCTCTCAGTGGCGCTCATGCACCGTTTCCGGCCAGGCGTGCTCAATGAGGTGGCAGTCATCTACGCCGTCATCATCATGGGGACTGCCGCCAGCTTCCTGCTGGCCTTCTTGTGGCGGGAGATAGCGGTTGTGTCAGGTGTGCCCCGCAGTGTAGCCCTGCTGGTCCTTACCTTCTTCCTCTCCATCGTCGACTGTACCTCCTCGGTCATGTTCCTCCCCTTCATGATGCACCTCCAGCCACGCTATCTCACCACCTACTACGTGGGGGAAGGGCTGAGCGGGCTGCTGCCCGCCCTGCTGGCCCTGGTTCAGGGGGTGGGAGTGGTCCGCTGCATGGATGGTAACCACACCCTAACTCCCTGCTGCTCTAACTTCACCACATCTGACCTCCAGCCGGCCAGATTCCCAGTTGAGATATTCTTCTTCTTCCTGAGCGTGATGATGTTGGTGTGCCTGGGGGCCTTCATGCTGCTGAACTACCACCCTACAGTGCAGAGGGAGCACCCCAGGGGGCGCTACACTGGTGGGATCCAAAAGGAGGAGCTGGTGGCAGTAGCACTGGAGGGTGCTGTGGCAACTAGCAAGCAGAGAAACTGTCTGGACCAGAAGCCCATGATACAGCCGAACATGGTGAAAGCCAGGAGTGGCCTTGTCACGGGAGCCTACAGCCTACATCAGTTAGTCTACATCTTCACAATCCTGGCCTGGACCAACGCTGTGACAAACGTGATGCTACCCTCGGTACAGTCCTACTCCTGCCTGCCCTACGGAAACAACGCCTACCACCTATCGGCTACCATGGCCGCTGTGTCCAATCCTCTGGCCTGCTTTATCGTCATGTGTTTCCCAATAAGGTCAGTGCTCAAATACACTAGTACAGTGGTACAGGGGTACACGGTATGTGTACTAGTGTACTCTAGGAATACTTGGTAAGTAGGCTACAGGGGCTAGGCCTACATGACCATTTTTTAAAGAATAATATTAGCCTATAAATATGTTCTACTTGGATTTAGGCTTAAAGGTCCTTGCCACCAAAATCCACATTTACATGGTTTCTATAATACCTTTGAAGATGTTGAGGTTAAATACCATCAGAACAAGTTTTAAACATAAGGGAACTCTGTTCCCCCGACCACCCCAATACAAACATGTATGGAAAGTCCCCCGCCTAAAACACCAGGTTTGCTTTTTGGACTGCATGTGTCTACGTCAGATCATACACTCTAGCCAATAGAATTGCTCGAAACGTGCAGATGCTCACTGCATATCAACAAATCGTTAACGGTATACACCGTGTCCTGGATGTGACAGCAAGAGAGGTCTGACTATCGTGTTGCATCGGACGCTCTCTGTCCAGACTGAATCCGACAGTTACAACATGTAAACAAACCACGTAGCCTACCTATTAGCAGTAGCACACTAGAGAGCATACACCTTCTCCATATTCACAACAATTGCCTACTATGACGGGGGCAGGTACAGATGTCACTTATTGTTGTAGGCCACACAGCATACATCCACCACCACTACTTTGTAAAATAAGATAACTAGTTTTCCAGCTCGGTTGAGCATGCTAATAGAAAACGATCTCCCGTCCAGCCAGCTGCTACATTAAGGTAACTGAACAGTCGTCTGTTTCAACCATTAAATATAGCTTTGTTCTATGGTCTCAATGCGAGCGACAGGAAGAAAATATAAACAGGGCGTCCGACAAAACGGCGCGCAACATCGCGTAGCTCGCGTCTTGAACAACATACATTATAGACTACGATTGTGTTACAGACAGTGGGTTTATGAGTTTGTTATGTATGAGTACGTTACTGGTGGTAGACTACTGTAACAGTAGTGCGATATAAAGATATATGCGCTGTTTTGTGAGAGAGAGAGAGAGAGAGAGCGAGAGAGCTGTTTGTAAAAGAGAGAGATCCCCGTTTGTAAATTTCATATGGCAGTTCAATGTTAAATTGTAGCAAGTGAAGTTAGTAGTCCTACCGGTAGCAGTTTAGTAGTTTCTTTTGCTAGCTAATTCTCCAAAGATCGTCTCCATTTGTTTTTGGAAATATCTACGAACACATTGGGACACGATTGTTCCTGGTTTCAATCGCACAGGTCATTCGAAACGTCTAACTTTATCCAGAGTCATGATTATTTTTTTCGCTGCCTTGAACACATATAGGCAGCCTGGTATTTTGTTTTTTCTCCGGTTTTGACAATATCGCCTGTATTTCTGTCGAAGCCCATACGTAATTTCTTCCACATACCAGTAATGGCAATTTTGCGCTGCCATGCCGCTGCTGGCTTTTCTGCAACCGGCTCCGGTATTTAATAATGTTTTTACATATGTGTAACCAGTTCTAGACTGTGCATCGGTGTTATGTGCCTACTGGTTCCTAAGATAACTGGTTCCCAATCGCGTTAATGTGGGGTGCGCACTTTTGTTTACTTAACCGCAGGACACCTCTGGCACCTCTTGGGAACCAGTAGGCACATAACACCGGCACGCCACACACACTGGCACCAGGCGGTGGAAAACATCTAATACACCAATTGGCGATTCACGCCCACTTTGAGAGAATTAAAATTTTTGCTTTTATAGAAATGCATTATAAAGGCTCTTGTTATTATTCCAATATGGTTAAATTTAGTAGAATTTGTAACGCCCACCCAGCAGTGTATTTTACATGCCTAGTACGTACAGAACAGAGAAAATTATGATATATTTCAATTTTAGGGTGTTTATATTGTGTAATTATGTTTTTGGAGTTGGCATGCACATTGTTTTAGTATATAAGATATGAACTATAACCACTGGCAAGGACCTTTAACATTTGACACCTTTAACATTCTATATGTATGTTTTTTCTCGAAACCAGTCACCTAAAGCAACCGTAACAACTGCCAAACCCACACATGTAGGCCTATTTGTCAACACACAGGTCCCTGCTGTTGATGGGAATTCTCACAGTTGTAGGCAGTGGGGTTGGAGCTTACATTATGGGCATGGCTGTGCTAAGTCCCTGTCCTCTGTTGGTCAATGAAAGCTCTGGAGAGGTCCTCATTGTGAGTCCAACAAATGCAACTAAATTAAGTTCTAACATTTACACACAAAAAAAAAACAATGCTTCAAACCATTAATTTGTTTCAAGGTGTCCAGCTTTTAGTAGATACATGTATTTAATAGTTTTTATTTTACAGGTGTTCGCCTGGATCATCTTTGTTCTTACTCTGTCCTATGTGAAAGTTATCATCGGTGTGATCCTGCGCGATGAAGGTCACAGCGCCCTCGTGTGTTGTGGAGCTGTAGTGCAGCTGGGCTCCTTTGTCGGTGCTGTAACTATGTTTCCTTTGGTCAATGTGTATAGCTTCTTCTTATCAGGAGACCCATGCACATGTCACTGAATAAATGTTTGAAGAGACTGGAAATACTTATTTTGTAACATTGTGTAGCGCCCCACCGCCTATCATATACAATAATTCTTATATACTAGGAAGTAACTAGGTGGGACGTTTGTGTTCTTTCTATTTCAAAGTTAAAGTGTTACCTTTACTTCCAATATATGGTATTCTGACCAAACCTTTAAAGGCCTATAAATAACTCGAACCAGACACTGTATACAAAAAAAAACTATTAATTTAATTTAATTTAATGATTATTATAGATTAATTTCAGTTCCCAATAGTTTTGCACAATAGTAAATAAAATCAACTCCAATGAAGGTCTTTTTTCACCCTTTTACAATACTAGGTAAATGTACCGTTTAACATAAATTGACTATATCCCCTTATAATTCCTGAATCTTTATCAAATTGAACAATACCATTTATATGTTGTATACTCCTTTTCCCTAATATTCGAATCATCAATACCAATTTAAATACGACTGATATTCTCTATTACCTATACCATCTATTCCAATAGAATGCTCAATACATCCATGACAATGTACTCCAAACATAGAAGATAACAGTGGTCCTCACACCCACACACACATACTCAACACCCACGCAAAATAATAAATGTTGCAGGCCTGTACGTCGCTTGGGTGCGTTGTGGCAAAACATAGGCCGCTTCACTCAACGTGAG
>JAODOY010002186.1:0-12302 GCA_025399855.1 Forbesichthys papilliferus
TTTTTTTAATAATTATTATTATTATTATTATGGCAGTCCTGGTCCTCCATATAAGTGCACCAATTTAAATATTTGTTCCCTATAGTTAGAAAAGGTATTTGGCAATAGGTGACAACAGCTAGATAAAACGTAAATAGCTATTTGAAATCATATTTCTCACCAACGACGACAAACCATTCTGTTTCTTTCTCTGGTGTTGACTTCTTTGGGTCTTTACGATTAAGGAAGCTGAACATGATTGTAGTCTGTAAGAGTAAGAATTATCACATTATTAAATGTTAAAATCGGATTTAGGTTGCCTGACAGCAAAAATAAACGTACTGTTAAAATGTGGAGAGTTTTGTTTTTGCAGAGCTACTGTTCATAACAGTAAACGTAGTTTGTTGGGGGACAGAAACTGAAACTACAGTAACCAGCATACCGTACTTGAACTACATAGTTTCTGAGAAATGTCAAGGCTACTTACCCAGTGTGTAAACGACAACGGGAATACTGCGGGTGTGCCGTTTAATCATGTACCGTACGTCGGTATGGATACAGTAGTTCACTGAGTGAAAATTACATAACTATTAAAAGGTACATTTCTTCTTCGGATATGGGTTAATGCTGACTGCAGCCTGCGTTTGTTGTGACACGGTTGAGGACATTTGGCCATAATGTGTCCGTGTTGAAACTAAAGTGATACACGTAGGAACTAAATAGAAGTATAATGTTTCCAAAGTAGATGTGTTTGGCCCTGACAAGGCGGATATGACGTTAAACTTTAGGTAGTTTGATTTATACACTCTGACCTGCCGAAAATTGTGGAAAGTGTTTTCCACAATTTATAGTATATTGTTCCGCCCCGGTATGCTACCCGGTGTTGCAAATATATGTTGGATAACATTTCCCGCGCAACACTATATTGTTTTATTTTAACATCGCCATAAGTAGGTAGAGCTTACAGCAACGTCCTAAAATGTCAAGCGTATATGAAGTTCCGAAAGCGAGAATAAACACTTGTATGCTAACCCAATACATAAGTCGACCGATTTGCTTTGTTGGACGCGTTGAAAAGGTTAAGTGTCTTGTCAAGTGAAAGCATTTCTAGTCATATTTCTGGGATAAATTGTCTTTCCCAGTCTGTACTGTAGCATCAGTTAAAACCTAGTATATTGTTGTTGTTAAATCATTTTAATATAACTGAACGTTTCCTCTATTTATTTTTTCCAGGTGCACCCGTCTGGAAAATCCTTTACAGTCTCTGATGGCGAAGGAAAGGTAGCGACAGTAGAACTCAATGAACCTGTAAGTACATTTCTAATGGAACGTGCATCTTGACATTTTATCCATACTTTCCCAAAGTGGCATATTGCACGTGGGCTAGTAAAACTGTACTGTCGCAATATTTAATCGTGATCTCAATTCTGATCAAGAAAACCGTGATTTTAATTCAGTCCAGAATCGTGCAGCCCTACTCTGTACCATAGAACCACACGAATAATAATAGTCCTGGCCAGTCGTGTTGTCGTACTCTGTCGGCAGCACTTCCAAGTTATAATGTAAAATGTGACTAAGAACAAAGAATGGCTTTTTTTTTGTGTGTGTGCCATGATTGGGTAATTTTCAGTGCAAATAATTATATCTTTTTGACATACAATATAGATATGTTGAGGTCTTTGTTCGCAAGTTATGTTTGCTGGCCCTCATTATGAACATCAGCCCTGGCCAATCTCTTTTAATTAATAATGAATAGGAGTGCCAAAGTTGTAAAACTAATGCCGACATGTATAGCTGTACTCTGGCTAAAATAAAGATCACAAGGGCTTTACATGTTCCCTGAGTGATTAGTGTGACATGTTTTCTATGCTCTAGCATAGAAAACATGTGATAGTTTGCATGTAGCAAAATGCTTCCTTTACCTACTTGGTGGTCTCGTGACACCAGTGTTATCCAGTGGGAATGTGTCTTTGACATATCCGGTAAGTTTGCAACATACGCACCCTGACAACGCACCCTATGGCATTTACCGGCATTTTCCTGGCAGAGATAACTTAATAAAAATAAGTTTAAGATTTTTGCGATTGGCCCTTAATATAGGAATAGTGGCCCATTAGTTCATTTGTTATAATAACACTAGCCTGGTCCAATCAGGTCTCTGCCCCACCCCTCTTCCTACCTGTGCTTCTTTGTCAGATGCCAAAAATCTGCTGCCAGATGATTGTGTCAAAATAGATAAACCAAAGTGGTGTGGAGAATTTGCGGGCTAAAACGAACCTATCTATCGGCATATGGTGCCGAATGTGCAACAATAACATGTTTACAGAAGGGGCTGCCGTAGCTTCAGTATCTACAGCGCTCAACATTATGCATGAAGTTTGCAGGAAAAGGTGGAAGGCTAAATTAGCATGCAAAAGCGGGATCAGGAGATTGTAGTTGAAGCTGTAAGCATGGAGCATTAACATGGACTACAGTGTGTGTGTGTGCGCGTGCCCGCGCAATGCAAGGACGAGGGTGGTTATGTAATCAAATTTAGGATTATATTAAAATCATCTTTACGTTATCGTAGGCTACTGCTGGTGTCGGATTGACGTCAGCCAATGTCATTTACAGCGCAGCATATGATTTGGCATTCTTTTTGAAGCTACCGTTCTATAATGCAGTTAAGTAATTTTGTCTGCATGGCGTTAGCAAAGCCCACGTTGCTGTGAGTGACCTAGGTCCATCATACCATCGTAATATTAAACATTTTAGGCTATAAGTTTCATCTGTAGCTTGACTAGGCCTATAAGCTTAACTGATTTACAACAGTGTGCATGTGGAGTGCATCTGTTTGCTTGACCGCAGGACACACACAGGTGTAATAAGCTCGTCTTCAACATGCCATGCATTTTTAATGCACGACTGAATAGAATATATCCGGTGCTTTGTCAGTTAGTATTATTTTGTAAAAAGTAATGCCTAATGATGCCACTAAATACATTGTCATGCGAACACACTCCACTGTTTTCCCAAGATACTTTAACAAATTGTTTTTATAAGAGAACAGATTGCAAATAAAATGTAAATTCGTGGCACCTTAGGGCTTCCATAGAAAACTACTATTGCGTAACAAATCCCTCTAAAGGTTTGGTTTAAAATAGCACATGGTATGGTTTCAACTGCTTTAATTAAATATACCACTGACTTTATTTGTATTTTCATTTGTAGTTTGAAGAGGAGCTCAGTGGCATTGTGGAGATTATTGGTATGGTGTCTAACAAAGGCGCAATAATGGCTACCGCATATAACATCCTGCGTGATGACAAAGGCATCTCTTTTGGTAGGTTATAATTGTAAAGGCCAAATGGCAATAATAAAACATAATTTTAATGCTTCAAATCATTTCTTTCCTCCCACAGATTTAGAGCTGTATAACGAAGCACTAAAGGTGATCCACGACTTCCCCCAGCATTACCCCTTTGAAGTGGCTAGCAGCGGATGACTAACATTGATGATATTATTTCAGTTTTCCAATTTTGTTTTTGTTTCAATCATAATTTTGCACAATCTGTGAATTGGAAATTGCACAGCATTTTGTTAATAAAATGTAAACATTCAATACATACTATAAAATTATGTTGCTTTATTTGTAACTAAAATCTTTGACACTGATTTATGCCTTTAAGATTTGTTTTTATTTATTTTCATGCAGTTAACAATTTGGCTTATTTAGCTGTACAAAATTCTGGTCTTTTTAACATCAGGCAAATATTTCATTATTTTGTTTAATTCTGTTTTGAAGGTTGAGGAAATGAATGAGCAAATTACAGTGCATCTGCAAAGTATTCAGTGCTTCTTATTTCAAAATTGATTAAATCTGTTTTTCCCACCCCTCAAAATTCTACACGCAATACCCTATAATGTCTAAGTGAACAAAGTTATTTTTAATTTTTGGCTAATTTAGAGAGAGAAAAAAGGCACATGTACATAGCTATATACAGCCTTTACTCAATACTTTGAAGCACCTTTGGCAGCAATAACAGCTTTAAGTAAGCTTCGAGTGAGTATGATGCTTAGGACTTAGTTACATTAGGTAGGATGGGAAGCGTCTGTGCACAGCTATTTTCAATCAGGTTCAAGGCTAGGCTTTGACTGGGCCACTCAAGGACATTCACAGATTTGTCCCGTACCCACTCCTTTGACATCTTGGCTATGTGCGTATGGTCGTTGTCCTGTTGGAAGATGAGCCTTCTCCCAGTCTGAGGTCCATAGTGCTCTGGAGCAGGTTTTGGATGTCTCTTGGGATGGTATATGCCAGGTGATAAGCGGTTTATGGTTTTCTCCCGACATGACGCTTTCAGGCAGGCTGTCATGTGCCTTCCATCTGGTCACTCTACCATACAGG
The DNA here is from genome assembly GCA_025399855.1 of Forbesichthys papilliferus. Taxonomy (NCBI): domain Eukaryota; kingdom Metazoa; phylum Chordata; class Actinopteri; order Percopsiformes; family Amblyopsidae; genus Forbesichthys; species Forbesichthys papilliferus. The sequence goes on from JAODOY010002186.1 coordinate 4,367, forward strand.
CCTAATTGGTGGAGTGCTGCAGAAATGGTTGTCCTTGGAAGGTTCTCTCTCCACAGAGCAACGCTGAAGTTCTGTCAGAGCGACCAACGGGTTCTTGGTCACCTCCCTGACTAAAGCTTTTCTCCCCACGATTGCTCAATTTGGCTGGGCTGTCAGCTCTAGGATGAGTCCTGGTGGTTCCAAATTTCTTCCATTTAAAGATGGAGGCCACTGTGCTCATTAGGACCTTTAATGCTCCAGAAAGCTTTCTGTAGCTTTCCCCAGATTTGTGCCTCGATGCAATATTGTCTCTGATGTCTACAGTTAGTTCCTTGGACTACATGGCTTGGTTTGTGTTCTGACATGCACTGTCAAATGTGGTACCTTATATAGACAGGTGTGCTTTTCCAAATCATGTCCAATCAACTGAATTTGCCACAGGGACTCCAACCAAATTGTAGAAACATCTCAAGTGGAAACGGGATGTGCCTAAGGTCCATTCTGAGTGTCATGGCAAAAGCTGTGAATACTTATGTACATGTGATGTTTTTATTTTTATTTTTTCATTAAAAAAACAAATTTGCAAAATTTTTAAACAAACTTTTTCATTTAGCAAATATGGGGTGTGTAGAATTTTTTATTTTAATACATTTTGGAACAAAGCTTTAATATGTGGAAAAGGTAAGCACTGTGAATACTTTCCGGATGCACTGTATTTTACAGTGTGATTTGCAGTCAATGTAATGAAATGTTTAAGACCTGTGTCCCTACATATCTTCTCTATTGAAGACTGAGTGAATAAAAAAAAAATCTAACTTAAAGTTTGTGATTGTGTAATTTAGGTTTTCAGAATGCTAAATCCTTCCCTTTTTAATAATACAATTCTCAAGTAGCCTACCGTACTGTACTGTATATGAAGCGTTGGCTTACCAAAAATAGTGTATTGTGGTGGTGTTATAAAGATGGTCCACTATGTGTCACTGTTGAGTTTTCTAGACAACAGGCTACACAGCAAAATTCAAAGCCACCACTATGACATTATCTTACTGTTATGGCTATACATATAGATCTGATTATAATATGGTTATGTAATTTAATAGTATCATATGACATATAAACTTTTGTTTTACATGACTGCTCAGGTACTGATGAACACTGCTTCATATTGTTTTTCAAAAAAGGTATTGTGTAAAAGAACTCAAATTACCTTAGTCATAGTGTTTAATTGTTAAAAGGCCCAACTGCAGGATAGTGCTTGTTCAAGTTTATGAATCATTGTCCACTTTTAATAATCTAAGGCTTAGATTATTAAAAGGTAATGATGATGATGATGATGATTTACATTTACCTTTGTAATCTGAGTCAGGAGAAAAGTGTGTGATTGATTCCAGGGCCAGCCTCTAATCCCAGCCCATAGGGATAGCACAATAAATAAAACCCTTAAAATTGAGGGCCGCAGAACATCAAGAGTAATGTATTATAAAGTCATTAACTAAACAAGATTAACTTATTATCTATAAACAGCCTACATGGATGGCAAAGCTTTACTAATATTTTGTTTAATCAAATGAAGTTATCATATAATATTTAATGTTCACCACTCACAGGGGTTTTGTCTGCCGAACTGGTTCAAATGCCTCATTCTCTGGCCTCAAAGAACAGCGATTAAACAAGCAGTGCCTACTATCTGATCATAGAGGTTACAAACAGGGTCTTCAACAAGTCCCTGATCAATATGAATATTGCCCCAACTACAACTACCAACTACAACTCCAACTACCTCCCCAACTACATCTCCAACTACCACCCCAACTACAACTCCAACTACCACCCCAACTACAACTCCAACTACCACCCCAACTACATCTCCAACTACCATCCCAATTCCAACTACCACCCCAACTACAACTAAAACCACCACCCCAACTACATCTCCAACTACCACCCCAACTACAACTAAAACCACCACCCCAACTACAACTCCAACTACCACCCCAACTACAACTCCAACTACCACCCCAACTACAACTCCAACTACCACCCCAACTACATCTCCAACTACCATCCCAATTCCAACTACCACCCCAACTACAACTAAAACCACCACCCCAACTACATCTCCAACTACCACCCCAACTACAACTAAAACCACCACCCCAACTACAACTCCAACTACCACCCCAACTACAACTCCAACTACCACCCCAACTACTACTATATTATAATATAATATATAATGATATATATTGCGCTTATAAAGAACCACCCCAAGAACTTCTACCAGAACATTCCCCTGAAACACCAATAAAACATAAACCGCCACCAAGCCCACAAGCACCCATCACCATTGTAAGTACATAAGCACATTTGTGCAGTGCAAAGCTAAAGGCAAAGTGTATAAATTGTTATCAGGAAAGCTATAGTTAATGAGGCATACATTCAGTGTTCAAATTATTTCTTTAATCGTCTGTAATATCACTATCAACAGGGGGGCTCGCCTAAAAAGAACAGAACTCAATTAATCCCTGAGGTTGCAGATGGATCAAATGGTCGCGAAATGCGCATATTTATTCTCTTTAAATAAATATGTCTACAATATAAATAATGTAATTATCTATTATTATAGACTTCATACACATTGCTGTAGATACTGTATACTGTACATACATATTATACTGTATGTACAATCCATAATACATAAAGCATTATTACAAAATACAAATGGTATGAATCATTGTTTAATACTATGTATACTATATACAATAGCAGGTATTCATGAATATGTGTCAATTATGAAAAAGAGATGAGATTTTTTAAGATTTCTAAAAATATTTTTTCAAACACTTTGAAGCACGTTGTTTTATACAAAGTGCCATGCTATTGGATAATGGAGTGAGCGGTCTCTGCTGTCAATATTAAATGAGTGAATGTGAATGTATGCAGTACATTATAGATATTGCATAATTTTGCCATATTACTTTACAGGCGTGACTGATTTAGGTTTTGATTGATGGTTTGAAATACTCAGTGTGATATTGATAAACAGAAGTTAGTGAGTCAACCTATGGGTTTTAAGGGCATTGTGTGACAATCACAAACAATAGGCTACATACATGTAGAACAAATTTGAATGATGACTAACCAATGCATACAGCAGCACATTCTATTGTGACACCTCAAATGTCTTTCACTATTATAGCAATGTAATTTTAAACATGCATCAATAAAATTAGGGTGGGTTATGACAATGTATATGCATATACTTATAACGAGTACTTAAAATTATGTGGAGATTAATACAAGAGTACGTAAATTACAACACGTAACTAATAATATCATTAACAAACATGGTTTAATTTTATATAGATACTCATTTTTATAACTGTGATAATGCCCCACAACAGAAAATTGTCTCTTGGTAGGCCTTCATTGTAAATCATTTATTTTATTAATTGTTGTGTCTAATAAAATAAAGGTTAAATGAAATGCCTGTCTTCAGGGTAAGATGTGTCAGGTGCCGACTTTTGTGAAAATGCATTAACAGTGACAAAGCAGCTGTAGCTGATCTTCAATATTTTAAGATTTGTGTTATGGTTTGTTTATTGGACTGATCTTAAACAGTGTTTTGATTGTCATTTGATCACACTGTAGTGTAGGAGGTATATTCTTACTGTATATGAAGTGGGCTATACAGTATAGTCTATAGTACATATTGTAAATTGGTGAAACATTATAACCAATATTAAAGATCTCCCCTCTGATTAATTATTAATTATATATTATTGTTTGACAACATGATTTTAGTGTCTGAAATGTGTTTAAAGTGTAACTTCACTGCAGCTCTGAGCCTGACTCCACAACTTTGAAAAATGCCAAGCAACATGTCAAGGAGCATTAACATTTGAATTTGATGACACGAGTTGTAACATGACGTGTAAAGCCATTTTCAAACCATAAAATGCAGATTTTTTTTTAAAGGATGTTGTCAATATTAACACCAGTATGGATGTGTTTTAAGTACAGTTCTGTTCTGTTATTAATGCACAGCTCAAAAACACATATTAGGGTGCCATTACTTCCTGACTTAAAGTCAGGGATGGTTACATGTATGCAATTCACTCAATGCAATAAACATGTCTTCTTCTAAGCCCTAGGTGCTTAAATAGTGGATGTGTAAATCTGAATTAGTTTACCCTCAGAACCACAAAAAATGTCTGCCTAAATTTGCTGTTTATATTTTGAGACCTAACAAGTGACAACAAAATATGTGTGGTTGAGTAGAGAATGACTCAAACCTAGGAGGAGAAGAGAAAGGAGTTTTGAATGTTTGAATGTTGGACGCAATCCATGTGTACATTCTATTGAATATATGTTGAAAATCCATGAGTACATTCTATTGAATATATGTTGAAAATCCATGTGTACATTCTATTGAATATATATTGAATATCCATGTGAACATTATTTTAAATATATATTGAATATCCATGTGAACATTATTTTGAATATACAGTGCTGTGAAAAAGTATTTGCCCCCTGACTTATTTCTTCTGTTTTTGCTTGTTTGACACTCTTACATCTTTCAGATCATTAAATACATTTTAATTTAAGACAATGCAAGTGAACAGAAAATGCAACTTTTTAGTGATACATCCATTAATTGTAGGTTATTCATATACCTATATACCTATATCACCCATGTGAAAAAGTAATTGCCCCCTAAACCTGATAACTGGTTGTGCCACCCTTGGCAGCAACAACTGTAATCAAGCATTTGCAGTAACTGACAAAAAGTCTTTCACATCGCTGGAGGTATTTTTGCCCACTCTTTATAGACTTTTTTTAAAAAATTCAGCCACATTGGACGGTTTTCAAGAATGAACTGCCTGTTTAAAGTCATGCCATGATAATGTCCAGCAACATGGTGAACATTTGGCCTATACACATACTGTATCATACACATGTGAATAATTTGGTAAGAAATATTACACCATATTATCCTGAGCTTGACCAATATAGTTATCAGTTTAATGTGCTCTCCTTCAGATTAAATGATAAAAAATGTATGAAAAAACAATTAAACTAGGCTCAAATGGCACAGTTTACTAGAAATTACCCTATTATAGTAATACCAAGCCAGAAATCCCATATCTTTCATATTGGTCATGCTTACTGAGCACCACAATATAATACCTGATTAACCATTCCAAAAAATGTTTGACTATGAGTAGGATATCTTATGGGATGGTAAACATTAACATCTGTTAGAGAAGTCACAGAGTTTTAGTCAGAACCATCTTGGTCAGCATTCTTTTTAAATCAATTTGTCATTATAGGCTAATCTTATGAATCTTAAATTAACTCTGGTGATTCTTGGGCATGTTAAGGATGTAGATAATGACATACATTTCACTCCTTTGCCACAACAATGTACAGTATTACAAAGTAGACTAACTAATCAGACAGAGACAATACATTGATTACCTTCTTCATCTCAACGAAACTAAACTGAATGGTCAAATACAATTAATAAATAATAAATGTGAATGTAATCAGTCCTGTATTTCAGGTCAAGCATTTCACAGGATTACAGGGGAATAAACAAAGCATCATACAAGTCTCAAAGACATTCAATTGTCTAGACTCTATTATAGTAGTACAATACCTAGCCAGAAATCCTATTCACCACCTAAGCTTCAACTAAAATGTGAGTTATATCTGGAGATTTCTATAAACTCACTTATCAGTGTACAAGTAAAAAGAATAAAGCACACGTGTAGTGTGATTATGTGTTGTGCACAGTGTTGTGTCTTAACCCCAACTTTCAAAGAGTAGTATTTGGTCAGTGTTGTTAACGCATTGTTAAAGCTGTGATTAATTGACAATAGGATGTAACCAAATACAATGACACAACTAAACAAAAAGCTGTTGGTATAAACACGCCAAGCTTGGGTGACATAGGGACATGGGTTCTCCCTCAGATCAATAAAACCGTTTGTGCTTTTTGAGGAGATGGGAGAGGAATAAATATCTTCAATTATGTGTAATTACTTTGCAGGTTCCAATAGTCCATAAGTACGCAAATTATTAATTAGGTAACATGTCAAAATAAAGAAAGATTTTATTTAAATGTACAGTATCTTGAATTACACCTGTTCGTAGCCTATGACCCTTCTCTGCTATAGGTCTAAACATCAATTTGCCTCTGAAGGGAATGGAACAGCCACTCCTATGTTTTGTGTCAAATTTAACAACATTTCTTGAAGTTAAACAATAATTATCTTTCATTATCTTAGGCAGATGATAACAGCTGGAAATATTAGGATCGCCGAGCACTGCTGGCAGTCTGCAATGGGTTTACCTGTGACACACCTTCTGCGTGCAAATGAGTAGCAATATACATCTGATATTAGCTATTAGTGTAGCTAATGCTAAAGATAAATGTAATCTTTGTCTGCAGTAATACAATCAATTGAACATCAATTGGAGCTATAAAAAAATATATAACAGGGTGTGTAGGCCTATGTTATGAATATCATTACAAAAGAAGACCATGGCAATGGCAAACAATGGATTTTTAAAATACTTTTTAATGACTCACCAACATCTATTTAAATACAGTATATATAAAAGAACACGATTCGTTTTACGGGAAACTATGCCCAACAGAACTGTGTGACCTTGACGAGAATCAGAACAACTCTGTGACAGTTTGTATTACAGTATCACTGGCTCAGAATACTGCACCTTGTGTCATCAACTCAATACATCAGCATCACTGAGACTACATGCTGCCCCCTACAGGTGGTGTTTAGCACCATGCACCAGAAAAAGAAATGCATGAGGTGCATTTAGATTCAGCAAACGTTTGTGGCAAACACCTTTGCTTTGAACTTTAAAATGTGAACTTTTGTGTAAACATTCCAAATTGTTAGATATAAACTGTAACCCTTAAGGGCAAGCATTCGCCATTGTTTGCCAATATAACACAAGGTATGAAAGATGTGGTAAAGCAGAAATATAATAGTTGTACATTACTCTTCAAATAAATATTTAATATTGTAATGTAATACAATGTAATAATAATAAATATATAATAAAAAAAGAATAATAAATGCAAATATGACTTATAACTTTTTGATTCACTACATTAAAGACATTGAAACAAACAGTGTGTAGCCTAGCAAGTGAACAATAACATTAAGAAGGAGAAGCTGGCCAGCGGTGTGAAGCACCAGTTCACTGTACTGTTGAGGCTATTAGACCATGATGTGTTTTACTGTCTACAAGAATCATAGTTATTGGGGTATGTGACAATAGGACACAATTGAGCAAGGTGCTTAAAGCTGACCTATGACCTTGAAACCACCATACTGGACACTCCTGTAATATGTAAGTAAGTAAGTAATGTAATAGCTGATTTTATAGTCTAATGTTCATTTACAATAGGCTACATTAACATGGAATGCATATACAATGTTAATATATTGTGATGCTCAAATAAGTCCTTCATACATAATTTATTAACCATAAAAAATGTGATTACATCTTTTGATTTTATAACCAGTAATTTTGTATTAAGATCTTTGACAGCAGCATGGATTGACACAGGTTTAGGACGTCATCAAGCTTGATATCATCATTTTGCGCTATGCTTTCCTTGGTCAAAATTGTTGATTGTAATTGTAATTGTTGTAAAATCCACATAAAAGCTAACATGGAACCAAACCATAAGAATCGATGTCACCCCTCCCCCAACTATGATTCAGGGCTCAGCTTCAATCATAGATTGGTTCCACCTGTGGCTCTGTAGGAGGTGTGGTGGCTTCCTCTATCTGCTCCAGTGCAGGCTCACTCACAACTACTGCCACCTGCTGGATGGAGGGGAGAGAGAGAGAGAGAGAGAGAGAGAGAGAGAGAGAGAGAGAGAGAGAGAGAGAGAGAGAGAGAGAGAGAG
>JAODOY010002187.1:0-12301 GCA_025399855.1 Forbesichthys papilliferus
ATTTTGAGGGGACAGCAAATTTACACTGTTTTACAAGCTGTACAATCACTACTTTACATTGCAGAAAAGTGTAATTTCTTCATTGTCACATGAAAAGATGTGCTCACATATTTTCAAATATGTGAGGGGTGTACTCACTTGTGAGATACTGTACACACACACAATTAAAATCGTTTTTCTATTCCTTGAACTAGGTTCACTCTACATGATTGAGTTCCTGATAGTTCTTCTGTCTCACTACGTTTACACTGCATTTATGTAGAAGTCATAGTTTGTAGGCTACCCAAAACGGTAGCCTAATTAAGAGAAACGCTGAAAAGAGCCTAGGCCGGAGGTCTTCAAAGTTTTTCATGCCAAGGACCCCTTGGTTGTTAAAAACACGGTACAGGGACCGGGGTCCGGGGGAAGGGTCAAAACATTTAAACCTCTTGTAGTATTTATGAGTACAATTTAAAATCTTACCTGTAACTATAATTATTCAAATGATTTCTGGACGAATCCTTTAACACGATTTCAGACACCACTAAAGTGGACCATACCTTTTCTTAATTAAACTTTATGATAAACCGTATACATCCAGTCAGTCATAAAATAAAGTTGAATATGCTTGCGTAACTATAGTGACACAGAAGGCAAGCTAATAGTAACGCATATGCAGGGTTGGGTAGGTTACTTTTTAAATGTAATCTGTTACAATTACTAATTACCGGATAAAATTATAATCAGTAACGTAATTTTTGGATTACTTACATTTTGTAACATAATCCGGTTACTTTCCATTACTTTTCCATTACTTCACACATAAACATTGTTCTTTGAAATGCCATCTAAAGCAATTTACTGCATTGGCGCGCCAAATGTTTCTACTTTTTTACCGTATATGTTGAGCAGGATATCATATTAAAGTAGGATTAGTAGTATTAAAGTAAATTTATTTAAATTAATGATTGATATTAATGAAAGGTAAATACAAGTATGTTAAATTGTTTTATGCATTTTCTTCTGCAAACTTTCCTTTTACATTTGAAAGTAGCCCTAGAAGTAATAATCTAATAAAAAAACAACCTGTAATCTGATTCCACTATTTTATCTGGTAACTAATGGATTACAGTTACCGGTTTTTGTAATCAGATTACAAGTAACTGATTACATGTAATCCGTTAATTCCCAACCCTGCGCATATGTTGCTAGCTACTGTACTTTATTTTACTGAAACTAAAAAAAGTTGTGGGGACATAATATGCTCCGACAATGTAGGCTAACGGGGATATCGTAATTATCGTAGTTTAATTACAGTGAGTAAAAAAGAAACTGAGGGATACAGTACTGTACGGTACAGTAGCAGAGCCTACATTATGGTAATACAGCCAACAAAAAGGTATGTGTTGTTTGTGTGCTGTTGTACTGTATGACGGAAGCAGAGGGAGGACAAAATGACAGCAGACAGGAGAAGGTCAGGAGGACAGCGATCCCTTATTTGCTTCACTCAACCGGCCTTTATATGGGATGTCAATTTCTTGGACCAAACTGTTACTCAAAGTTTGGAAATATGCTTGAAAATTAAGCAGTATAAATCTAATATTAAAAAGTTATTAAATATTAATTCAGAATAACTATTCACACGTTTTATGGCACAGAGGATGTATGCAGAAAAAGTGGACCCCCCCCCCCCTCCCGGTTGTCACTGTATAATTCGCACCTGTGTGATGGTTGGTGATCTCATCCTCTGCATTTTCCTGAGGGAATCCTGGGAATATTTCATATAGAGGAACTGCAGGTACTTGAGAAATAGCTAGGAGATAATTACACAGTATAAGAATTTCTCTTTTAGATTCACACAACAAAATACAACAAACCATAAACAGTGCGTCCACAAAGTATTTACAGTGCTTAACTTTTTCCACATTTTGTTATGTTACAGCCTTATTCCAAAATGGATTAAAATAATTGTTTTCTTCAAGATTTGACACCTTCTACCCCATAATAAAAAAGTGAAAAAAGTTTGTTTTTTAATAAATGTGCAAACATTTCCAATGTTTAAAAAAATTACATATTTTATAAATAAATTACATAATTACAATTACATAAATATTCACAGCCATTGCCATGACACTCAAAATGGAGCTCAGGCACATCCTGTTTCCACTGATAATCCTTGAGATGTTTCTACAACTTGAGTCCACCTGTATTATTATTATGAGCTTGAGGGCTGTGTTGTCTGAAGCCTTGTGCTCCTGGTAAGGTCTCCAAAGGCAAAGTGGTCTCAGGGGAGGGGCCAGACTAAGAATGGTTCCAAAAACCCCCATGAACAATTTAAAAAGAAAAGGAGTTACTCTGCCCGGAGGAAGCTCAGGGCTGTCTGGAGCCAGGCCCAGAGGGAGGGCTCGCCGGCGAACTCTACTCTAGAGTTGTCGAGGGTGTGAGGCGCCGGGCGGGTGTGGCGAAACTCAAGTCCCCGGCTGAGCGCCGCTACGTTGGAGTTTACCCTGGTAGACGAGAGGGTCGCCTCCCTGCGCCTATTGTTTGTGGGGGGGAGAAGTATGACATATGCACCGAACAGCAGTTCAGAGTATACAGCCTTCTTGGAGACCTCTACGCACAGTCTTGGTTCTGGAACCGTACTCCTGGATAGGGGATAGACTCTATTCTACTCTGGAGTTGCCCAGGGTGTGAGGTGCCGGGCAGGTGTGGGGATACTCAAAATTCCCCATCTGAGTGCCGCTACATTAGATTTTACCCCGGTAGACAAGAGGGTCGCCTTCCTGCGCCTACGGGTGGTGAGGGGGAAAACTGACTGACTGTGCATATGCACTGAACAGTAGTTCGGAGTGTTCGGCTTTCTTGGAGACCCTGAAAGGAGCCCTATACATTTTGTAGTAGTTCTACAGTGGGCAATGTTCAAAGCTTCCATTGCTGAAGCTGCGGCAGAGAGCTGTGGTCTAAAGGGGCGGTATCCCTCGTTGGACACCGGTGGTCAGGGAAGCCGTCCGACTAATGGAGGCCTTACGGGACATGTTGTCCCGGTAGAGTCCGGAGGCGGTTGCAAGGTACAGACTGACCCGAAGGGTTGCAGCATCTGCCGTAACAGATGCAAAGAAGTGTGGGAGAAGATTGGCGAAGCTATGGAGAAAGACTTTGTCGGCACCAAAGCGTTTCTGGAAAACCGTCCGCCACCTCAGGAGGGGGAAGCGAAGAACCATCCAAGCTGTGTACCGTAAGGATGGGACACTGTTGACCTCAACTGAGGAGGTAATTGGGAGGTGGAAGAAACACTTTGAGGAACTCCTGAATCCGACTGACACGCTCTCTGTGGTACAGACAGAGCTGGAGGCTGATGGAGGATCATCATCAATTTCTCTAAGGGAGGTCACTGAGGTAGTCAAACAACTCCACAGTGGCAAAGCCCCGGGGATTGATGAGATCCTTCCAGAAATGCTAAAAACTTTGGATGTGGAGGGGATGTCCTGGATGACACAGCTCTTTAACAACGCATGATTTCAACAAAGTCGGGGACAGTGCTAAAGGACTAGGGTGGTGGTTCCCCTCTTCAAAAAGGGGGACCAGAGAGGATTCCGTCCTGGTTGTAGAACAATGGACCAGCTCTTTACTCTCGCAAGGATCCTAGAGGATCTGGAGAAGGCATATGACCGGGTCCCCTGGAAAATACTGTGGGAGGTGCTGCAGGAGTATGGGATGAGGGGGTCCCTTTTAAGGGACCCCCTCGTCGGTCTGTGACTTCCAGAATTTACTGGATCGGTTCACAGCAAATTGAAGTGGCTGGGATGAGGATTAGCGCTGCAAAATCTGAGGCCATTGTTGTCAGAAGTAAACCGATGGAGTGCCTACTCCGGGTCTTTACCCCAAGTGACAGAGTTAAAGTACCTTGGGGTCTTGTTCAAGAGTGAAGGGACATTGGAGCAGGAGATTGGCCGGAGAATCAGAGCAGCGAGAGTCGTATTGCAATCAATTTATCGCACCGTTATGACAAAAAGAGAGCTGAGCCGGAAGGCAAAGCTCTCGATCTACCGGGCAATTTTCCTTCCTACCCTCACCTATGGTCATGAAGGGTGGGTAAGGGGTCATGACCGAAACACAAGATCGCAGGTACAAGCGGCCAAAATGGTCATTCTCAGAAGGGTGGTGGGCGTCTTCCTTAGAGATAGTGTGAGAAGCTCAGCTATCAGTGAGGAACTTTGAGTAGAGCCAGTGCTCCTTTGCGTCGAAAGGAGCCGAGCCAGTTGAGGTGGTACGGGCATCTAGTAACGATGCCCTCTGAGCGCCTCCCTTGGGAGGTGTTCCAAGCACGTCCGGCTGGGAGGAGGCCTCTGGGAAGACCCAGGACTAGATGGAGAGGTTTGATTTCCACACTGACCTGGGAACGTATCGGGATCCCCAAGTCAGAGTTTGCTAATATGGCTTGAGAAAGTGAAGTTTGGGGTCCTTTTCTAGAGCCGCTGCCTCCGCGACCCAACTCCGGATAAGCGGGAGAAGATGGATTATTATTAAAAGGCACATGACAGCCCGCCTGGAGTTTGCCAAACAGCACCCGAAGGACTCTCAGTCCATAAGAAAGAAAACTGGTCTGATGAAACAAAGATTGCATTTGTTGGCCTGAATGCCAAGCGTCATGTCTGGAGGACACCAGGCATCGTTCATCACCTGGTCAATACCATTGTTACAGTGGTGGTCTGAAAATGACTGTGCAAAGACGCTCCCCATCCAACCTGATAGAGCTTGAGAGGTGCTGCAAAGAAGAATGGGAGGACATTACTATAAGTAGGTACCAAGCTTGTAGCATCATATTCAAAAAGACTTTAATTGCTGCCAAAGGTGCTTCAACAAAGTATTGATCAAAGGCTGTGAATACTGTGAATTATGTACATGTGATTTTTGTATTTTTAATACATTTGTAAAAATTTCAAACAAACCTTTTTTACTTTATTATGGGGTATTGTGTGTAGAAATTTGAGAGCAAAAAAATATTTTAATCCATTTTTTAATAAGGCTGTAACATAAAATGTGGAATAGATTAAGCGCTTTGAAAACTTTTCAGATGCACTGTACACAACTATTGAACTTGATAAACCCTTGACTCTAGATGCCTCACCTTAATATATCCTCCCACTATTCACTGCCCCACATGCTAGTAGAGCTATTAGCTATGTAGATAATGTAATAATTGCATGTTGTGGCAAGTAAAATACAGAGTTGAGGGTTTAACAAAACTTAAATTCAGCCTTAAGAACTTAAGTAGTATAATATATATTAACACATTGACAAGATCCTTTTACTTACAATGACTTGTTGAGCAGAGAGGTCTTTTAGGTGAGCCAGGAGTGAGGTGTCACCATAGCCCGTCTGTAAGACTTCATTTCTATAGTGGATTAGTTACGGACTCGTAATAGATGACTAGGCCTCCATTTAAATATATAGGATATTTTCATGCAGCATGCTACATAATTTACCTTTTGCCAGGTGCGAGTTAGCTGTGCCAACACCCCCCAACATGTTTAGTGTTTATACAGTAATTGAAGATATTGTAAAACTATTGTTATATAAGTATTTAATTCAAATAAGATTGCTGGGTCATCCATACATACACAGCAGATATCTACAAAAAAAATAATCTTTATTTTATATATAAACTCAGCAAAAAAAGAAACGTCCTCTGACTTTCAACTGTTTTTACTTTCAGTAAACTTAATGTATGCAAATATTTGTATGAACACTAAGAGTCAACACCATAAGACAAACTATAAATATTTCACAGACATGTGACTAACAGAAATAGAAAAACGTGTCCCTGAATGAAGGGAGGCTCAAAATCAAAAGTACCAGTCAGTATCTGGTGTGGCCACCAGCTGCATTAAGTACTGCAGTGCATTTCCTCCTCATGGACTGCACCAGATTTTTCAGATTTGAGATTTTACCCCACTCTTCCCCCAAGGCACTTGCAAGTTCCCGGACATTTCTGGGGGGAATGGCCCTAGCCCTCACCCTCCGATCTAACAGGTCCCAGACGTGCTCAATGGGATTGAGATCCGGGCTCTTCAATGGCCATGGCAGAACACTGACATTGCTGTCATGCAGAAAATCACGCACAGAACGAGCAGTATGGCTGGTGGCATTGTCATGCTGGAGGGTCATGTCAGCATGAGCTCGCAGAAAGGGTACCACATGAGGGAGGAGGGTGTCTTCCCTGTATCGCACAGCATTGAGATTGCCTGCAATGACAACAAGCTCAGTCCGATGGTGATGTGATATACCGCCCCAGACCACGGACCCCCCACCTCCAAATCGATCTCACTCCAGAGAACAGGCCTCGGTGTAACGCTCATTCCTTTGACGATAAACACGAGTCCGTCCATCACCCCTGTTGAGACAAAACCGTGACTCGTAAGTGAAGAGCACTTTTTGCCACTCCTGTCTGGTCCAGCAAAGGTGGGTTTGTGCCCATTGTTGCTGGTGATATCTGGTAAGGACCTGCCTTACAACAGGCCTACAAGCCCTCAGTCCAGCCTCTCTCAGCCTATTGCAGACAGTGAGTACTGATGAAGGGATTGTGTGTTCCTGGTGTGACCCGGATAGTTGTTGTGGCCATCCTGTACCTGTCCTGCAGGTGTGATATTCGGATGTACCTATCCTGTGCAGGTGTTGTTACACACGGTCTTCCACTGAAAGGCTGATCAACTGTCCTTCCTGTCTCCCTGTAGTGCTGTCTTAGGCGTCTCACAGTGCAGACATGGCAATGTATTGCCCTGGCCACATCAGCAGTCCTCATGCATCCCTGCAGCATGCCTAATGCATGTTTACGAAGATGAGCTGGGACCCTGGCCATCTTTTTTTGGTGTTTTTCAGTCAGAAAAGTCTCTTTGGTGTCCTGTGTTTTAGAACTGTGACCTGAAATGCCTACTCTTTGTAAGCTGTTAATGTCTTAACGACCGTTCCACAGGTGCATGTTAATTCATAGATTATAGTTAATTGAACATGCATGGAAAACACTGTTTAAACCCTTTACAATAAAGATTTGGATTTGTACATTGTTTTTGAAATACACAGTCCTGAAAAAGGGACGTTTCTTTTTTTGCTGAGTTTAACAAACAACAATCTGACACTAGCCATGTTGTCAACCTAATATTTAAATCTGAAAAAGAAAAGAAATACCGTATAGCCATAATGTACAGAGAGACTAGAGATGGCAGTTGTCAAATTTTATTCAAACTGTTTTACTGCGGCTACATTATTAGGGGTGTAAGCAGCAAAGCTGAGAGAACCCTATTGTTTTGTCAGGTTTTAATATTTACTTTACTAGTAGGGCTGGACGATTAATCGAAAAGTAATCGATATCGAATCATAACATAACATCGAACAAACGTAATTTTCTCTTTTCGGTTATTTCGGTTTTTCAGCCTACTTTCCCTTTACAAACAATACCGCACGTGTAATCACGTGACCTCGTCCGGTCAGTGATATGATAGCAAGAACACAGAGTCAACTGAGCAACATGGAGCAGCGTGTACCAAAAAAATAAAATAAAAAGCATTTATGAAAGCAACATGGAAGAGTACCTAAACACCGAGTCAACTGAGCATTTGAAGCTGCTTGTACAAACAAAAAAAAACGCAGTGTCCGTGGTTTGGACACATTTTGACTTCGATGAAGATGACACCGAGCAGAATGAAATGTAAACACTGCAAAAAAACACTTTCAGCGATCAAAGGTAATACCACCAATTTGTTTCAACACTTAAAGCACCATCATGTTACCGAATATGAACAGACGTGCATGGCTCAAAAAAAGAGAGACGCTAAAAAACGCCCAAGTGCCTCCAAAACGCAGGTGTCGATAACAAGCCTTTACAAATGCTACACAATATGAAAAGGATTCAAGAAGATGGAAAGAAATAACTAACGCTATTAGTAACTATGTCGCCCCTATCTACAGTGGAGCACAGTGGGTTTAGACACCTCATTAAAACTCAGAAAATATACTGTGCCGTTGCGAAGATATTTTTCCCAAACTGTGCTGCCCAATATGTACAAAACATGTCGCATAAAGGTAGCTACTGGACTAAAGTCTGTTCAGCACTTTGCAGCCACATCTGATCTCTGGTCAAGTAGGACGATGGTGCCATACTTGAGCCTCACCGTGCACTACATTGACGATGAATGGAAGCTTCGCAACAGATGCCTTGATACGGCATATTTTCCAGTCGATCACACGTCAGAGATGATTGCACAGGGCCTGAGAGATATGACATCTGCATGGGAACTCGGGGAAGAAAACCTTGTTGCTATTACAACAGACAACGGCGATAATGTTGTCAAAGCTACACAGCTCAATGGATGGACACGGCAGCAGTGTTTGACACAGGCTCCACCTTGCAATCGGTAAGTGCACATCTTAACAGACAATGCTATATATTCATTAATCATTTGGCATCTTGGTGGTGACTGGCTGCTATAGGCTACTCTTTAATTTGTATGTGTCATAAATAATGTGGCTATGTTAATGTGACTTGTTTAAGTTCTAATTTTCTTACCTGTCTGTGCGCCATGTCCATTTAGCACTTTTCTTAATGTTATACTGTGCTTGAAATTACAATGTTACAATGTAAGAAAACACTACATTGAGTCATCATTGTGGTAGAAATAAAAAAAGTTAAATCATTAATTTAACTTGAGCTAGTGTGTAAAAGCTTCAAGTATAAGTGAAATAACATTTTTTTGTGTGTATTTCAGAAAATGCAATGAAAGATTAACGTGTGGTGCGGGCAATGAGGCTGTGCAAAAACATAGTCAGTGCTTTTTCCTATAGTTGGAAAAAAAAGAAGGCATTCTTGAGCTGAACCTGCCAGAACATAAGCTGAAAACAGCCTGTGTGACCAGATGGGGATCAATGCAAATGAAGCAAGGGTCTTTGAGCAAAATAAAGCCATCACACAAGTCCTCGCTGATGATAAAAAAAATCAAGGGACCTTGTTCCATCTTGGGCTGACCTGGATGTCTTAGAAGCTGTTAACAAAGCTCTCTCCCCATTGATGCAGTTCACAGATTCCCTGTCTGGAGAAGAGTATGTTACCATTTCATTCGTGAAGCCTATCCTACACATCCTCAATTCACGAGTGCTTGCTGAGGAGGAAGATGATGTGGAGCTGACCAAAACAATCAAAACCGGAATGATAGACTATCTTAGGGGGAAGTACTCAGACCCCATCACCGAAGAGCTACTGGACACAGCCAGTTTTGTTAATCCCAAATATAAAACATACATTTCTGCACGCCATGTCCGCACCATTCAGGAGAAAGTGAAAACAGAGATGGAGTCAGCAGCTACAGTCTGCAGGGAAAGCACCACCAAGACTGCCGAGTCCTCTTCAACTTCAGAGGCAAAGAAGCCAAAGAGGTCATTAGGTAGTTTTTTCCAAAAGAAGTGAGGCAACTCCTTCAACTGTACCTGCTTTGTCATTTCAACAAACACTAGATGCAGAGCTGAGGAGCTACCTGGTGTCCCCTGTGCTGGATAGTGAGGGAAATCCAGTGGAATGGTGGAGAAAGCATCATGTACACTTTCCCACTTTAAGTAAGGTGGCAAAAAAGTATCTCTGCATACCAGCCACTAGCTCCCCATCAGAGCGAGTTTTCAGTTCAGGAGGAAATATTGTTACATGCCTGCCTGAAACCTGAACAGGTAAACATGTTAGTGTTTCTTAGTAAGAACCTAGAGTAAATACTGCATACAGTATAGAGTGACAAGACAAGATTACTCAGTGGAAGACCACATGCAACATCTATAACTTTATGATGAGCATACAGGATACATAGGCTGCTGATCATTAGAGGTGCCCTGCTCAGCCCCATTTACATCTTTGCACATGGCATTGTTTACATAATTTTGTTTACAGGAAATGCAGGTTCTTATATACTTTTCACATTGTATTATTGAAAATATTTGTTTACAAGTTCTACTTTTGACATGGAAATGTTTGCAGAAACAGCAAGGTATTTATTTTCAACTTTTTTAGGAATTTTTTTTTACAATATAACTAAAATGTGAGTTTTCATAAGACATTTAATTTCAATATGCTGGTTATTTATACTTTATACTGAAATGTCAGTATTTAAATTTATTTATTTTCTTTGCAGAAACTGAATTGCAGTAAATGTGACTTTTCATAAGGTTGGTATACTTAAAGCAATGTGTGCTTTAATTTCAATTGTTCGAAATGTTCAATAAATAACCATAGTTGAACTGTGTAGTGTTGTATTTTAAAATGATAAGGATATGCACTCTTATTAGAAATATCCCAACTTAAATAGTTAAGTATAGTACAAAGTAAACCTTGTGAACTATGAATGCAACAAAAAAAAAAAATCATGAATTGATCGTAATCGAGGTACAATGTTCAATTAATCGTGATTAATTGATTTTAGGCAATATCGTCCAGCCCTATTTACTAGTTTACCGTTTACTCTGCATGCTGGAGAAAAAAGGGGTAATCACTGGATATTTGTTTGAAACCAGGTTCTCTGGTCAGATGAGGCCAAAATAAATATCTGCACAATTTATAGAGGTGGTTTTGCCATCAGAATATACTCTAAGATGAACAGGCCTAATTCCTACCATGAAGTAGTGTGATGTGGGGGTTTTCTTACATTTTACCTCACTTTAAGAATAATTCTAATATTTTCTAATTCAGGATCACAATACACATGGTTTATGTATGTATTGAGAGGATACAGTAGCACAGCTTTGTGAAGTCCAACAGGACAGACAAGTGATGAGTAAGAGGTCTTTTCTTCCATCCCAGTCATAGGTGAACCTCCAACAGGAGCACCCGGGCCATCCACCTCAAAGAGAGGAACGGCAGCGCTATATCCATTCTGTGAGGGGGCATGTACACTCCTTTCTACCAGCTTCTCCATGAAAGTTATGCTGGTGGACTCCAAATTCACCTGATCCGCATCACTGTCTGGTACACTGAGGGAGACAGGAATGGGAATCAATAGACAATTCAGCATGGACAAAGATTTGATCTGACTTTTAAAAAATTAGGAGGGTGTTTTTGAGTCACTCAATACCATTAAAGACACTAATTAGCTGTTATACCATTTCTTTATATGTTGATGTGAAATTTACTTTGAAATGAATAACTACACAAGTTCCGTGGCTGTATTACCTAACAATAGCGCAACTAGGGGGTCAGCAGGCCGCCTAGACTGTGACACTTACTGACACAATGATCGCTAGATGTCGCTTCTTATAGACAGGCACCAATGGTTTGGTCATAAGATTAATTTGCAGATCTTGGGTTGATTGGGTATTTATTGCATTTGAGGCAACAGTGTTTCCAAATTTTCAAAGAAGCAGGCCTACAGCCTATAACTTGACTGAGAAATACACCTTAACAAGATGCGCAAGACTAGTTTAGTTAAGTCTTCACAGTATTCTTCTGTCATGAAGAATTAATAAATCCTCTTAAACCCTATGCAATCTTCAGTGTTTTTCCTTGCACTGGATACTTTTTTTGCAGTTCTGAACAAGTTACAAAGCTTATTTTGGTATTAAAATGTAGAGAACCCATGTGAGATTCCAATTCTGGTTAAATATTCCATGTGGATGACACTGCTCCTTAGTAATTAAAGCTGAAATACAGCATCAACATATTTTTGTAATTTTCGCTTCAATCGATCCATCTTCATCCGCTTATCCAGAGTCGGGTCGCGGGGGCAGCAGCTCCAGTAGAGGACCACAAACCTCCCTTTCCTGAGCCACATTAGAAAGCGCTGACTGGGAAAACCCGAGGCATTCCCAGGCCAGTGTGGAGATATAATCTCTCCACCTAGTCCTGGGTCTTCCCCGAAGCCTCCTCCCAGCTGGATGTGCCTGGAACACCTCCCTCATTTTTGCCTGACAATGTTAATTATATTGATGAATAATTTATTGGAATTATGCATCTGAAACTAATTTACACTATAGGACTACAATACAACATCTGATGAGTATATTTGTCAAGAATTAGGGAATTGTGAGTGAACATATCAAAATACGTTTATTTTGAATGTCAGAAACTTTTAAATGTCTGGTAGTTATATATGCATGTTTAAGTCTATACATAAACACATACATAAACACATACACACACGATATATATATACAGTATCTCACAAAAGTGAGCACACCCCTCACATATTTGCAAATATGTGAGCATATCTTTTCATGTGATGAAGAAATTACACTTTTCTGCAATGTAAAGTAGTTATTGTACAGCTTGTAGAACAGTGTAAATTTGCTGTCCCCT
>JAODOY010002188.1:0-12301 GCA_025399855.1 Forbesichthys papilliferus
ACTGCCGCTAAGGTGCTTCGAGATTGAACCTGCACCATTGAATCGATTTGGTGTCCTTCCTCCCCAAGCTGATAAAGAAAAGAGACCTTTTATACCAGTTCGGCAACTGTTTGGCTCAGCTGTAAACAGCTCTCACATGCAGCAACTGGAGACGTGAGTGGAGGCATGACGGGTGTTCGTTAAAATCCTTTGTCGCTAGAGTTGTCCTTGCTTGGCCGATAGTCTCTCGGTTTGCTCTTCAGGTAGCCGTTGCAGCGTCAATTCACTTTCAATCGTTGATCTATGTTGTTTGTTGGTACTGGTGGTAGCTAGTAGCTAGCGGCTATCGCCGAGCGGCCGGAATTATTCAATTATACGTCTTTTACTTATTTTACTTTAATTCACTTTAAGGTTACAGGGAATCGTGTGTTTAGTACGTAGAATCCGTTCAAAGATGTACCGTACTATTCTCTCTGATCCGTTTCCCCGTGCGTCTCTGAAATTGCAGCATTTAGTCGTAGAAGCACTTCCCACATACACCTTTACTCCTTATCTTTCTCTTTCACCCTTTCCTCCAACTCCAATCTCACAAGCATCCCCTCATGGCCAAAGAATTCCACATTTTCACTTAGGGTGTACTCACTTTTGTTACCAGCGGTTTAGACATTAATGGCTGTGTGCTGAGTTATTTTGAGGGGACAGCAAATTTACACTATTCTACAAGCTGTACAATCACTACTTTACATTGCAGAAAAGTGTCATTTCTTAATTGTTGTCACATGAAAAGATATGCACACATATTTGCAAATATGTGAGGGGTGTACTCACTTTTGTGAGATACTGTATATACCGTGTATTGGTATTCAACCTAAATATTACTGGATATGATTTTTGATCGCTATGATTCTTCCACTATCTAGAAGTATTTTTTACTTCCTCTAAAATCAGACCAGGCCTGCCCCTACTTCTTATGTGTTCTCAGCCATTATATTAACAGTAGCCATGTGTCCTTAAGTGCTCTCCTCCTCGACAGACACATGCTCTCACATTGACAGAATTTTGTATCCCTTTTGATGGAAGCTCATCAGGTTGTTAAAAATGCTGTATGGGCCAACTGCAGAGAAGCACTGCCACACACCCTTCCCTTTTTATTGTTGTCTGTTTTAATTTCGACTGTTACATTTAGTTTTTCTGTGTGTTTACTTTTTTTTATGCCTGAAAGGGCTTCTAATCTAATGTGCATGGGGCTAGTTGAGAAGAGGAACTTAGTATGTCTTTACATTTTTGTTTGTTTTAATTAGATTAAGGAAGAACCAACCCCTCCATTACTGAGACAAAATTAGCTAAATTGCCATTGCATATGTTCATGCCCTGAATTTGTGTGTATTTGCCCCTGTCCTTGGGTGTTCTGTACATATGTTCGGTATTAGATTCTGCAGGGGAGGACATGGGAATACTTTAATAGGTTGACACCAGAGGCACATTTACCTAACTATAACATCCTCTGCTTTTTACATGGCTGAGAAATTGTTTGTGTAATCGATTGCTATTACCTTTACAATTGCCCTGCAGGCCAAGTCGGAGATAATGCACTTAAGGTTGTAAATGGCCCAAACTGTTGCTTCCTCTTGCTCACCCAACACGTTTTCGCCTTTTGCTATGCATTTTGACTAAAGTATATGAGTTTTCTCCACAATTCCTGTAAATGTACAAGGATGTGATGTGATACTTTTGGTGCATTTTGAATGACTACCTCATATACTCAAATGTGTTATATTAAATAGTATTGCTAGACTATAATCAGTGATATACTGTATATAAAAATGATAAAACAAACTGCATTACATTAATTTAGTAGGCTATAAGTAAAGAAATAGTTTGTGTTGTTTAAATCACCAGGTTTGCATTAGTCTAGGGACTTCCCAGGGGATTGGTTCCAATTGCGGAGCCGTAACCAAAGTCAATGGGGGTAGGCGAGTGTCGTAATCCAGGGAAACAGGCAGGGGTCCAGAACCGTGACACTATATGGCAAAGGTACAGACAAGATGCAGGCAAGACACGTAGGTCATAAAACCCCTAAGTGTTTTATGACCTACGTGTCTTGCCTGCACCTTACACAGGTAGGCACAGGGCACAAAGAGCAGGCCAAGGTCAAATTCACTGGGACAGAGACAGGGTCAGTAACACATGAAATACTCCATGGGTTAAACGGGGCAGCAAAAGTTTGGTACAGCATAACAATTACAATTCTACAATTTGTTCGGGAACAGTGAATGGTTTATACACATCCAGGTGGGCAGGGGCAACAAGACAGGGGTGTTTTGAGCCCCGGGGGGAATGTCATGTATTGGTGACGCCTGCTCTATGCTGTCAGAGTGAGTGCGAGTTCCGGGATGGATGTGAGCCTGCATCAGGCTATTGTTCTGGTCCCTTTGGGTACTCACGGGACTCAGACCTTACAGAAAGTGTTCATTGCTTTAGCTCCAGAATTATTGTAGACCCTGAATTATGTCTGTTGTAACAGACAAAAATACATGGTCTGTATAATATATCATATTTATTATTATAATAATAATCTAGATTTTAAAGACTTCTGTAAATATAACATTTTATAAGAGGGATGCTTTAAAAAATCAGGGCACGCACCGTTTCCATCCTCACTCATTTCCAGTTCTCCCTCATCCAGTGAAAACACTCATTTGCTCCAGTAAAAACAGATGTAACTTTATGTAATTTTTATTTTCTCTTTCCATTAATTTCTGTAATAATATGTTTACATTTTTGGCTATTAACACCTTATAATGTCACTGTGATTTTATAATCTTAGCAAAAATCCCAGGCCTTGTTGAGGCCAGAGCTGTCTGGGAGTGCAGCTGCTTGGAAAATCGGCACGCTGGGCCACAAAAAAACATGGAATATCGGACAGAAACAGACTTTCTTGTTTTCTTTGTCCATGCCTCTCTTTCTTTTATTTCTCTTTGACTCTGCTGCTTTCATGCTATTTTCTTTAGTGAACAAGTTTCTGGCCACGTCTTACTTCTTGACTGGAACAGATGTTGTGCTTGGAGTGAAGTGGCATTGTTCTGCTGTGACTGCAACCGTGTGTCCAGCGGGTTGTGGTGAAGGAGAGTCTTCTCCGTGTTTTCCCGCTCATGGTCAAGACAGATGAGTAAGGGTTTGGGCCTGTGCCTGTGTAGAGGGACCAAACCCCACACAGCATATGGTCGGTGCATGTTTACAACTGTAAATAACTACCGGCCAAATGGCAGTGCGCACATACGGTCAGAAGGTGACCGTCAGTTCACTGTTTGATCATCACACTCTCTGGCATGCAGATGATTTTTTATATCAATCACATCTGTTTACTTCTGAAGGGTAGCGTACCTTAACTGTTGCCATTTTGTCATATGAGAGAAGTGAGACAATATACAGTACCATGCTCGTTGACTGGTTTGCAAAGTATGTCCATGTGTTGTTTGCAGATTGAGCAATGTGGCAGTGATATTTTGGATGGTATCTGCCAAAGTACATGATGACTAATTTGAAGGTCTGGGTTAAATTTACCATTTTATCTTACTTACTTATTCATGTTGTCTTGGGGGTAGGGGTAACCCTTGTTACCCCCACCCCCAAGCAGAGATGGGTAGAGTAGCCAAAAACTGTACTCAAGTAAAAGTACTGTTACCTTAAAATATGACTCATGACTAATGACTCAATTAGAAGTAATAAAATCCAAAACAGTACTTAGATAAGAGTAAAAAAGTATATAGTGAAAAGACTACTCAAGTACCGTGTAACTTTTTCCTGATAGATTTTTCCATCTTTAATTTAAATGAGCAGAGCATACATTTAAATATCCAAAAAAGTAATGCTGGCCTCTAATTTAATGTTTGCACCTAGATTAGCACAAACAGTGTTGTCAATTTGGCTACATTCTCGCTCGATTTAGCAATTTTTCTTACCCTCTGTGAATTTATTTATTTTTAAAACATACAACAAATAATTATTTAAAAGTAGCAACAAATGTTTCCATTTATTCATTTATTTTAATCCACGGTGTCAACTAGACTTGTATGTCTCCCTTCCTCTTGTACTGTCCTCAGGCCTCGCCAGTCGTACGTCATTATGCCCATATAAGGACTTCTGGATCTAAGTGTTTTTCCCTATGAGAAAAATGAATTTTGATTTTGATTATCTTCCCTACCACGGTCTGTGATCAACTCATATGTTGCAAACTTACCTGTTTGGTCAAACACATATTCCCACTGAAAACTACTGGTGTTTCTACATTTAGAGACTGCTAAGTAGTCAAAGTGAGCATGTTTTTGCTCCAGAAGTAACGTAAGTATAACTTGTTACTACCCACCTCTGCCCCCAAGAGACCTAAGTTTGTAATCGACTAGTCTCAGCCTCATCCGACCTTTAGCGCTACGTCACAAAAGCAACTCTGTGATGAACGTCTGATACATTATTCCCTTGTAAGCTCGACTGACCTTCTGGAAGTGAAGAAGTCGATATTCATTGGCTGTTAGCATTGTCACTCTCAAAGTCTGTATCCATAATTCCGGTGTGACGCTAGTGCAGTGCTTAAGTTACTAATTTCAGTTGTGACATTTTATTTATACGTTTCTCAACAAATTCCTCTGTATAATGTATGTCCAACTACGTTATATAAGTGGTTGTTGTGTATGTCAATCAAAATACTTCTCCAATCAATAGGCGCATTTTGTAAAGGCTTATTTAGTAAAGGCCCATTTAAGCTTCTTCATCAAAGCTACGCCAGAACATACAAATAGGGCGTAACCTACGCCTCAGCCACGTTGTAGGTAGTGTTGAGAATCGAAAATCGGTTCCAATTTCGAATCGAATTCAAAATGGCAATTTTACAATTTTGGTTCTGCTAGTCTCAAAATGCAATTCATTTATTAGAAAGAACATAAGATGATGTACGTAACCATCTGCCTATCACGCTGTACGCATCATTGCTGCAGTGTATTTAAGAACCTAGCATACATTTGCATCGACACAGTGTGAAAGATGGAACATGTTAAACGATCAAAAGTGTGGGTTCACATTAAGAAAAAAAATGGCAAAGGCAAAGTGCAAAGCATGTGGGAATATAATTAGCTGCAAGTCAGATTTCATATCAAATCTGACCAAACACTTGAGCCAGCATCTGAAAGAATGTACATTGCTTTATAGGGGTGTAACGGTTCTGAAACGGAAACGAAAACCGTGATACAAACGTCCACGGTTTCGATGCAGCCTGTTGAGCTCTAATATACGTTGCTACTGTAATTAAACTACAATTTTCATTTCACATTCAGCTTAACACTAGATTAGAACCATTGAGTCTATTTATAGTTATCAAAACACAATACAAAGTGATTTATATAATGCATGTGTTCTCATTCATAGAATCAACCCGTCACTACGATGTCAGATTATGTCAACCAGTCTATTGACTTCGCTTCTTTACTCAAACGAAACCATGTGGAATAATATAACACTTTATTTAAAGACAACATCAATGCGTGTGTGTGTGTGTCATTTTGCTGAGAAATGACAAAACGCACAGCGCACATCCATACAAATACTGTGTGGGTTTCGTGGGTGAGTTAGGCACGAAGCAGCAGATACCTTTCTTGTGGGTGTCTTTCATGAAACCTATCTGACGTGTGTCAATATAATATCTATGAGATCTGCCAAGGTATGAAAACTGTTAAAAACCTTCCAGGTTATTTTAAAATGTAGTAATGTTTTTTTATGTGGTGGGGATGAAAGTGTGACAAAAAATTTTGCTTTTAGTTATTAAAACTAAATATTACGCCGGAGTGAAATATTCCACCCGGGACTTGAATCCCGCTCCAAGGACAAACACATTACAATGTCACCACCAGAAAGTTATAGTAAATTGCACCATCGCACGTATTGAAGGATTTGTAAGTACGATTTATGTAAATTATGGTTGCAGCGCAATTGTCTTGACATCATTATGCATGGTTATGACATAGACTAGACTACTACACTGGTGCACATGCCAACATGATCACTGTCAACAACACATGCCATTATATATCTACCTATAAAAAAAGAAGCAAACCGCTCTGAAATATTCCTCTTCAAAGAACAGTCAATGTACAAACCTATGTTATGCGCAAGGGAATTCCCGAAATGGTGCACGTTTTAGACTACACATGGTTTTACAAGCCTAACAGGGAGGTGTCGTTTTTTTTCTCGCTTTTCTGAAGCCAAAGAAGCAAGAGGAGATACCAACATACACACAAGAACAGGACATCAAAGGTATGGTATCTGAAGATCCAAGACGAAAACTAACTTTACTGTAGTAAAGTTTTGTGTTGTGCGATTATGAGATCCAGATCGATGTGGGACAAATCCTGGTGCTAAACAAAAGCAAGCCAAGATAATAAAAACTATAGGAAGTCATAACTAAATATTATCTTTAAATAATACAATGTAGGCTTACCCTGTTATATAAGTATATTGCTGTTCCTGTAATATAGCCTACAGTACATGTTTGTCATTCACGTGAATTGTCTAAATTGTGCATTGAGACTGGTGGAATTAGATACTGTAGCTCTCAAAATCATTTTGTAGTCCTGTCTGCTTCTCTGATATTTCAGAACTATTATTTGAAAAATGTGCTATTCCTTTGGAATACATCAAACACTATTAGCCTACATGCCAGGTGCAAATATCTTACTTTACCGGCATGCCTATAGCAACAACCACGGAGGGTGGGGCATTGAATAGTGAATAATGGACTTGCCAATGCTGGTAGCCTTATGATGGTCATCAAAGTAGGCAAATAAACAAATGTATCTCGAGTTAGGCTACATCGGACGTAAAATGAAAACATAATTACAAAAAAAAGAAAAATCTCTAAAGTGTGATTGTGTGTGTGTGTGTGTGTGTGTGTGTGTGTGTGTGGGGGGGGGGGGGTCCCCTCCGTCGTCGTCCCAACTTGTAGACCAATTTGTTCTTTTTTTATCCGTCATAACCACACACTAGACGATTCTGTCAAGTTGCAGGACCACACACTTGGCGATTATCCCAAGCTATTTCAGAGTGGCGATTCCAGGGACATGAGATTTCTCAAAAACTTGCGTGTCAAAAGTGATTAAATCAAACAGGGAGGTGGACTGACAACCATGCCGTCAATACATAGATCGCCGTTGCCGTAGTAGCACTTAGGGTGCTACATATCATGCACACAGAAACAAAATTCTAGATGAAGTCAACTCATGGCTGAGAAAATGGAAAAATCGTGACTTGTTTACTTAATTTTGCAGCACAATCTGGAAGGTAAGCTACAGCCATGGAAGCTACGTACCCTACATGGTTGCGAGTATCTATGGCGATGTTGTTGTGGCCCAGTCAGCTCACTTCTCATTGGCTATTATTAGATAATGCTGTCGTTTCAATCGCTGTACCCTTCACACTACAGGATTTCATTAGAATTTTGGGAGCCTCCGAGCAGTTGGCAACGATAATATTCGGTCTGTATACAACTTACACTACAGGACCATTTGGGCAGATGATCGGTTCTGACCAGCCTCGCCCCCCGCAATTGTCGGAAGGTGCAAATCGGACCAAGAATTGGGCTAGAAATCCTGTTGTGTGGGGCCATCTTAAATCGCAAAATTGATGCTTAATCGAAATGTATACTTTAACATCTGGAGTTGCGTCGATGGCGCTCCCCCTCCCATTCTTTATCACATGTGCGCTCCTCCAGTTGACGCCCACCAGGCCAGTATCCCAAGCGCAACCAACTAACCTCAACCACAACACGTGGTTTTTAAAAAAATGTCCGTAAATCCAAAATACTCACCTCCCTCCAGAGAGTTTGACAAATGAACTGATTCCTGCTTGTTATCAGGTGGAAAAGTCAAACATTATATCTGAGCTGAGTGATGTTAAAAACATGGCCTTAACCAGTGACAGCTGAACAAGCATTTCCAAAGACCTTTATCTTACAGTGACAGCACAATGTCATTTCAGGAAAGATGATACAGAAAGTACTCAAAACTAAAGCAGTCTATACAGCGCCAACAGGACCAGTGGTGGCTGAAGAAATTGGTGACATTTTGCATGAATTTGGCATAATCAGTAAAATAGTGTCTGTCACTCTTGACAATGCAGCGAACATGGATGTGGCAATAAAAAGGCTACAATTCATAAAGCTAGGCTGTTTTGCACACACTAGTAGATAAGTTTTTAGTGTGCTGTCATCATCAACAAAAAAATATACTTTGACATGGCTCAACAGCAAACAATGCACATTTAAAACATTTAAAAACATGCATACAGAATATGACTAAAACTAAAATCAAAATGACATGTCCTATGCACCTATCAAGTCAATGTGTGATTTTATTGTTTAAGTGATAGTACTGTCCACATTGTGTTTTGAAACATGGGTCTACTGCAGTGGCCTCTTCTTGTAGATGTGTATAGCAATGTCATCAGATAGATGAACTCCTCTGCCTTTCTGAAATCATCATCTGTCAGTCGAGCAAGTCTGTCCCTCTCTATTGGCTTTCTCAGACGCAGATCTAAACTGGCTGCTTGAATTGCAGGATATTGTTCAAGAAATTGTTCCATCATTAAATAGAGGAAATTCAAACATGTTCTCACATTAAGAATCAGGGAGTGTTGAGTAAGATCTACCGGTACAGTAGCTTACCATTCCCCTAAGTACACAAACACAGGAACCTGATGGAAATTTGACAAATGTATTTTTTTTACTTACGATATTAACTGTATTTGTAAGCCTACTTTATATAGTTAAATCCAAAGCAGAGCGGTTGTGAATATTACGATCATTTACTCTATCGAATCCACATTTGTTTGATTAGCCAGGCATATCTTGTTATGTTCAACACACAGAAGAAGTGTAACTCGCGGCGCTGCAAATGCCAACCCCAAGTCTACTTCAGAGAGCGAGTTAGTGGCAACATTGACGTTTTGACGGTATCAGACTTGCCCCAGCTCTCCCTTGCAATTAACAATAAAGAAGAAAGACATCCCCACTCCACTCACTGGATGCTTACGGTAGACTGGTCCTACAGTAGCCAAGTCAGTGCGCGTTCATGTGTACTTTGAATGATGCTTGAAGCAAGGGGCAGCACTAATTACCGTTTGCATCTTTCAAAATAAAGCTAAATAACAGTACTGTCTGGGTCCGGGTCAAGGATATGGCAGGAATGTCTGAGCAGCCAACAGAGCATGATCATGGGGAAAATTATCTAAGAATGCAGTCAGAGGAGGAAAGACAACAAATAGATGAAGGAGAGGGGAGTGTGGAAGGGGAGGAACAGCCACCTCCCTGTAAGAGAGCTATAATGTTTCCTCTGGAGAAGCTTCTAGTTGCTGAAGACAACCAGCAAGGCCGGATTAGTACCCTTAAGAGCCCCTGTTCACTGAATATCATGGGCACCCTTTCCCCTCCCTAACACCCACACCCAAAGGTGGCACCGTGGCGAAAACAGTTATTGATAAACTGCAGGCACCTGATAAAACCTTTGCCCCACTAGACAGACTCCGCACACACATGATGCTAAGGCCTAACAAAATGATTTAAGATAAGTCAAGACGGCACGTCAAATTACACACATATTGGTCAAAGCTGAATGACCAGTAGAGCAGGCAGCCAAGTAGCTACACCAAGTAGTCTACAGCCTCTCACTCACAAATTGCCTTAAAGGTACAGTATAGGCCTACTAAGTCCATGCTGAGTTCCACAGGGACAGATTGTCAAAATGTAAAAAAGGGCATATATAATGATGGAGGTAATTCTATATAATTTCAGTACTACACCTATTCAAAAGAATGTATTCTTTTCACCATCACCCTAGTAAACATTTCATTTCATTTCAAATGCTAGTTTTCTTCATTTGGCCACAAATTGATAGGCCATTGGTATAACATGATCAATATCTTATATGCTAGTCCAGATAGATATTGAGATTAAAATACAGTAAAAAAAAAGTGGTCTTCTATAAATACTATTATGTGTCGACAAATTGTTTCCTATGATAAATGTTGGTAGAGTATAACTAAGAGAGTCGCTGGAAAGACATACTTTTAGTTTTTAAGTTTATTTCAAAATGTTTACACTCAATTTGTGTTCTAATTATGGGGCATAAACATGATATGGCACTTCCACATTTTGGGGCTTTGCATTAATTGCACAGGTCTGCGCGGCCGACAGACCCACGCAGAAGTACAGTATATGCTCAAGATATGCCATAGCCAATGCCATAGGCTAGCTTTAAGCTTGACCCAGAAGCATAAATCGGCCTTTAGCCAGCGCTGTGTCCCAGACTTTTGCAAGTAAAGGCTATCTCTGCATCCAACACATTCTCACTCCCAACTCGTCAAAAACTGCAGCTTGGTCAAGGACCTTTCTCGTCAGTTTTCGAAGCGTTAGAAAGCCTTTGGTGTCGTAGGATGAAGACTTCGGTCATTGACTGTTACGGCAAGACTACGGAGTTACCACCACCGGTTTATATTTAGCTATATGGGCATGCATTTTCAGCGCAAATAGTAGCACCTGGTTGTAGATAAATAATCAATATACAATCGTGACTTGAAATCATAAAATTTAAAAGTTTCAGTTATATTTCGGTATAAGCTGTGTGTAGCCTATAATTTCAAGTAATTACATTTTAACATGTCACGATTGTATATTGATTTTGGTTTTGGTGGCAACACTACAGACCTCAACATGTTAGAATGTCTTAAAAACCATGTGTCAGCAGGGTTTTGAAATTTGGTTTGAAGTTTGCAACTGTATAGAGTTTTAATTCCACTAAATGTGTTGGTAATGGGAGTCTTTGAGATAGTCTTTGTTGAGAAACATAATTACCTCAGCAGTAAACACACACCACACCACAGAGACCAGTCTAATGTTAAAATAATAGCATATAATCCATCATGTTTCTTTGCTACCTTTGTACTTTATTATTGTATGTGGAATGCAGTCTAATCCATGATTAGAACAGAGTTTGTAAAGCCAATATGTCAGGTTTGTGTGATTTCAGATTGAGGTGGAGCAGATCACAATGTACCATTCCTCGTACTGTAACTGTAAGAGTGCAAGTGGTGTATAGAGATCTGATTTTAGCCTCTGTACTTTAAACCATGATATACTCAAATGCTTAAGTTCTGACGCCAGATACCGGCACAGTTTATGCGACATAGTCAACATTGATAATAGTGAGTTATGCCAGTCTACCCAGTAAATGAGCTGAATTAGTGGTGGGAGACAGACAGCAGATGATGTCATAAAGGCAGGTTAAAGGAGAGAGAGTTGAGTCAAATATACAGATCTTGAAGGCTCTCGGTGAGATTTATTAGCAACAGATAAGGCTGATAGCCATCTGCAGCCATGCTCACTAGAGCCAGCCAACCAGCTCTGAACAATCGCCAAAGCACACAGAGCGATACATTCCTTAATGTCTCTGGCAGGGAGAAAAAGAATATAGAGAGACGTGTGATACTGTGGATCTAAGGTCTATTTCTAATTTGGTTTCTAAAATGAACTTTTCCCCACCAATTCCATAACCTTTAGGTGAAAAGATGATTTTCCATGGCCACATCTTGCAATGTTTTGAGAGGAGAATGTGGAGCCGGTCTTTGTTGAAATTACAAACAATTACTTTAACATTTTACCTCCTTTACATTTGGGTTTAACACCAGTGTTGCGTTGATCAGTGCTCATTTCATGCTGCCTTCCTATTGCTTAGTCGTAGGTCATAGCAGTCACATTGTTGCAAACCACGACCATGGGCGTCTTTGAATCTCTGCCAGCGTGGCATACTGCAGTGTAGAAGTTATCTGGATCTGTTGTGAAAATTACACTAAAATAATGTTATGGACATCAATGTCAGAGGTGGTTCAGGAATAACCTGATGAATTCCAAGTGAATGGAAAGATAATGTCAACAATACAGATTATTTCTGTACTTTACTTTTTTTGTACAGTACAGTATATAGTCTAGAAATCATACTATTTTGATTTACCACCTTCAATTTAGTGTAAAGATCAGCTCGTTGGCATTGTTGAACCTTTAGAATATTTGAGGGTCCCCATTATTGAACAAACCAAATATAATTAATATTTAATTAATCAAACACTAAATGATTGAACATTTCTTTCAGATGCCCGAACAAGTCACAATACAGATATGCTATACTGTAACTCTATGTATATATTATCTTATTACATTATTATTATTTATCTAACAGAACTTCATGTACCAGAACAGACTTTTTTATTTTGAACTGAATGAGCCTAT
>JAODOY010002189.1:0-12299 GCA_025399855.1 Forbesichthys papilliferus
CTCAGCTCATCTGCTGTGTTCGAGCGCTGTCACTTTGTCTTAAAGGAACACTAGCGGACGCTTCCATTTTCCTCTGGCGCATAGACCAAACATATTTTCTTACCCCCGCTGCCCCCTTGCTTTATAATCTCATCGATCTGATGAGATTGTGTTGTCAAACGTTAATTTGTAGGCCATATTACTCGCATGTTGTTATATAGGTCTGATTCTACAGTACCGGTATAACAAAAACAGCCTAACATGATAGGAGAGGGGAGGAGTTCATGCATCTGATTTAATATCAATTAAATACTTTATATACATGAATAAAAAATAGTTTTAACATAATATAGATATTTTACATTAAAATATTAAAACCAGTTAAAGGTAGTCAGTGATTGCATCACAATACACTTGGTGAAGTTAAGCAAATATCTGCTCATGGTCAGCTAGCTGCCCATTCTCTGTACATGCTGAAAACTATAATCTAGTGTTTCTACACTGCCCTGGCTTTGTAATAAGGAACACAACAAAGTGGTGCAGGCCGCACAACACTGTGTTACCAATGTGGGTGACAGATTCTGAGGGAGCACCCTATGGCATTGACTGGATTTCTATATTATCAATAATGTAGTTATCCGATTAATCGGGAAAAATAATTGATTAATCGAAAAAATAATCAATAGATTAATCGACCAAAAAAATAATTTTTTGGTACAGCACTAGTCTCAGGTACTACAAGTTAGAGACCTATTGCATCAGATTTTGGAGATTCAAACCTAACCCTTGCGGTTTTATTATTGCCGGCGGTCCGATCCTTTCCAAACTTGGATATGTCGTCCCCGGGCACGTCCTGGACTGACATGTTCCGAATCGATAGGAGTCGTGTTCTGGATTGGGCAATTTTGGTAAATGTACAAACACCCAAATTGGGTGAAGGCTTTTTTCAGGGTGTCAAGACGAACAACCAATTCAATTTTAGGCCCCTGTCACCTTTCAGGGGCCCCTGGGAGCCATTTTTGGTTTAGGAATATTCTAGGACCATGAAAATTCCGTGGTCTTATCGAGACGTGAGGATGAACATGTGTTGTTGACTTGAAGACCCCGTCTTTAATAATTTACAAATTAAAAAATTCAATGGTTACCTATTTCCAATGGCACTGAGTTGTCTTATAGCCCCTGATTTGGGCAAAAAATATTTTGGGTACAGCTTCACCTATGAATGTCAGAGAATCACGTAGCCATGGAATCATTGTTGGATGACATCCCTGAATGGAATCTGTGACGTTGTATGACCCTATTGAACATTTTGGTTCTTGGTGGCTCTTGAGTCTGTGGATAGAAATTGTTACACTAGGAATATGGAATATGTTCATATTTCAGTACTGACCTAACAGTATCATTCCCTAATTAAAGGAGTAATTTCACACCTTTATTCAATTGTATTCACAATGTAGTCGAAAAGCTTAGGTGAAAATACCACATAAATAATGTGGAATAGCACGATCACAACAAGCCACTGCCCACCCTGCCCTGACTTCCACGTAGCTGTGTTGACGTGAGGCTGTCTGCTGACTGCTATTACTCATACAACGGTAAAACGCGGTTTGAACATAGTTTTATGGGTTTGATTTTGAATCAAGTGGTAATATTCAGCAGTGTTTTCAATGTGTTAATATTGCGCATGAATTCCGCCTCGCCGTCCAGACTACAGTCTACGATTTCTGTATGACACACGAGTGTGTCTTTATCAACGAGCAATGTTAAGGCTAAGGAAATCATCAACACAACATCATTTTAAGAAGCCTATTTATAATCCGTTTACTGTTACTGAACAATAGCATTAATCTAATGTAGATATTGATGTGCACAGTGCATAACATGAGCGGTTTTAACTAGAGCAGGGGGTTTTGACGGGAAAATGTGTATGTAGTTATCATTAAAAACAAACCCGTCTGGATAGACAGTTCTGAGGTTAGACACCACAATAATCAGTCTCCTTCATTCCATCCTGCCTCGCAAAGAAATGTGGGGTCAATGTCCTTGCTGTTGGTTGAAGCAGCGAATTCGAGCAAAGTTCACCTGTTGAACTCTGGACGAATTGAAGATGCGAAATTCAATTGCCATAGGATTTTATTTGGCCCTTCTCTTGCATAGAATGTAAGTGATCGGAAGGCGAATATTGACTGCTGTTATTTTAGTGCATGTGTACGGGAGAGCGGGGATGAATTAAATGTGACCTAAATACCAGGTGCTATTTTGTAAAAATGTGTATTTAACTTTAAATGTAAGTCACACTTCATTCATCCCCGTCAGTAAGGACTACAGTTTAAACTTGATTAAATTGTTTATACTATTCTTGTTTTTACTGATATTGTCTGATAATATATTTCTTAATATGTAACTGCAAATATATTAGGTCCTTTATCTTAGAATATTATTATAAATATTTTTAGAACATAGTGCCTAACAATGAATGATTATCATTTTGATTTTTCTTTCAGACTAGCACGCAAATCTAGCTTTTGATACAGTAACTACCATAGCATAAACAACTCGAGTCTGCACGACATGCATATTATCAATCGTGATGCACTGTGCACATCAATAACTACATTAGATTAATATATGCTATTGTTCAGTAACAGTAAACGCATTAGAAATAGGCTTCTTAAATTATGTTGTGTTGATGATTTCCTTAGCCTAAACATTGCTCGTTGATAAAGACACACTCGCGTGTCATACACACGAGAAGCTGGTCACCTTCTGCAGCGAGAACTGCAGCTTTGACGGTGGAGACCAAGGGGTTTTCAATAGCTTGTGCCTTCAAAGTTCTCGTTTGAATAATTGCTACTACCACCAAGATCTGCACCCGCGGCGGTTCAACCATCAGAAAATTACTAAACATTTTTGCTTCAAATTATATTGGGTTATTGACAGTTAAATATAATTATTATTAAGATGTTTTTGCTTCACCTTTGAAGCATTCCTATAATAGACGTCATGAAATGCCCTCATAGCCTGTATAGGCCTTTAAGCCAGGGACAATCAGACCTCTGCCTGTCATTCTCATTCTCACTCTAACTAGTTATGTTAATTCACTATGACACATGATTTAATGAATGCCGTAACACACACAGCTTAACTGCATTAACTGCGGAGCTTAAGAAATGCTCATTGTTAGTTATAGAGGGACGAATTGACTGATTCATTCGTCCTGACAGTGACTCCTGACAGTTAAACCTCAATTCCTTCTATAACGATAAACTCGGTATACACAGCACACGTGTATGGGCTCCAAGAAAATAGCAGTGTTTCATTCGTCCCCCGTTTCATCTGTCCCCGCGCTCTCCTACACATTGATTCCAGTAGCCTTGCAGCTTTGAGGCTTACATAGTTTTTCCCTTCTTTTCTTGAAGCTTGTTATAACACTTGGAAACAGGTACAAAGCGATTTGCTAATCACAATTACGTAAAGCATGAAATTAATTGCGATTACATTTTTTTAATTGACTGACAGCCCTAATGTAACCTTTTTCTATTTGTATCTTTTACAGTGGAGAGGTATCTGTATCATGCTTACAGAGCCATGCTGTGTCTTTTACCAACTCCACATGGAACATGCTTCAACACACAACCTCCGCCATCAAGACGTGGGCACAAGAGTTGCTCATGCAGGCATGATGGCATGTACAGGTGTCTGATCTCAACACACAGGGCACATATTTAGACTTTCTGTCACAGAGGTTAATGGATGTTTATCAGACTTACTGGACAAACAAAGGCTGTGGGGTCAAGACGAGCAGACAGATTGGAAGAACCTTTCTTTCTTTTCTTTTTTAAATCTTTTGTGATCTATATGCTGTTTTATCTTTTTTTTCTACCAAGCATTTTCTCAACATTTAATGCAAAGCACACCTCTATCCCTGGAGTTTCTATTGCAGGTTTCAGATGTCCTTTTTGAAATCTTGGGGTAATGGGTTTATGTAATTTAAAGAATATTGAGGTTTCTAGATGATTTATAAACTTAATTTATAGCCAAAATAAAAAATGTTGCCAATGTGCTGGAAAGACATACTCATGATCTGTCTCTAACACTTGTCAAGTTAATCTGCTCATATACTGCATGATTACAAGATATTGCCCCAAAAATCATAAATAATTGCCCCAGCTTATCAACAGTTTGTGACCAATACATTTGCTACATGGTTGTGTTTATACATCTGCTGATTACCTTTCTCCATGTTATTGGAAACCAGCCATAGCTTCACCTAAAATTCTGAATTACTACTACTGCTTGTTGTCTTGCATAGTAAACTGGAAGGCTGATGATGTGCGCTTGTGGCAATCTACATACCAATACTTATCTTGGTCATGGAGTTGTTAATGACTTTTTGCTGTACATTAAATCTGCTCCTACACATGGGACTATTGGGACCAATCTCCCACTAGTAAAAGAAATGGCTATAGGATAGGTACAATTGTTAAATTGTTATTTAAAATGTAAATGGTTTATAATAAAGTCTTCGACCCCATTTTGAGCCTTTGGATGATTTTACATAGAATTAATTGTGAATAATTCCCATAGGAGTGTACAGTGCCCTCCAGTTACGGTTACAAGCTATGGTATGACCAGATAAATAGAGAAAATGAACACATTTGGATTGCTATAGGTGCTTTTAGTGGACTTAATATTTGCTACATTGCTATGACTCATTTGCAACCTTCCTGAACTACTTTCAAAGACATTAGCGGGGTGTGGTGAGTGTTGCTCAATGACATGTATTAAATCGTCATATTCTGCCTATTATAAACATTTTAAGGAAACCGCGGTGCCAAGAGAATCTAACTGCACTGCACTAACTTTACTTTTATGCGTCAGTGGGTGTTTTGTTTCACGTGGCTATTCCGTGCTGACAATACAATGTTCAGCTTCTGAAAAATGTTGGAATCTGGGTGGTTCTCACACCAGTTCCTGCGTGTTCTTTTATGGAGTTTAGATAGGAGGAAACAATGTCCAAGTTAAAACAAAGCAGCTTTAATAGTAGATCAAAGATACAAGACAGAGCCTCTGGGTCCATTCTATTCCCTGACTGATAACATACAAGATCAGCAGTTAACCCTCAAAGCTATCTCCATTGGACCAACACACAGGATTTTGAACGGCTTAGTAACCAGATAGCCCCTGACTTTAACCCAGGCCTATGGTGGGACTCACAACTTAGTGTGCCAGGTCACCTTGAAGCAAGAACCAGCATTTTGAGCTTTATAGTGTGAAACAAAATGCAAAACAGTGTATATCACTAGCTTTCGTGATGTCCGTATAAAATATGATAAAGTGTTATTGCATTGCTATTCACAGTACATTGCATTTATTTTGGAAGAGTTTGAGTAAAAATCAGTATTCTCCATTACAAGCAAAGGTGACGTTGAGGCCATTTCAAAACATTTCTCAAAAGTGATTTTTATGTTAATAAATAAGAGCTGCCGTGTTTCGAGTCATTGACGTTTTTAGTTTCAGTTTACGCCTGTCGTGGTTGTAGTACTCCGCACCATATATGCATCGCACTCGTAAATGTTCAAATGTGAGTACCTGCTGTGAGTACCTGCTGGCTGCCAACATTTAGCTATGAAAAAGGGAGATTTTACGGGTTATCTGCAAATAGCCTACCTACTATGTACAAACATATGAACAGTGTAGGCTACATCAAAAAGTGAAAACATTGTGAGAGAGATTGGAGTGTTTTGATGCGAACAGCATTGTGACAATTTAGACTTTTTTATACAATAAAAGGGGTTAAATAAATCACAAATGTACACCGAAACACGTAAAAAAATTCAATGCAGTTGTGACGGAGATCGTCCGTCCCCATTGGGGAATCGAACCCCGATCTCCCACGCAGAGGCAGGCTAAAAACCCATGGGCCCTGACCTGTGTCGCCAGAGCGTCCTATGAGGTGTTGGAGAGTGAGGATTAACACCGCACAGCTATCTGCTAGCCACCGTTACACAGTGCAGCGCAAGCTAGTTGCAACGCCAGCAACCAGCACTTTGCGTGGCGCAGGCCAGGGACAACCCATCGTTTAGCAGCGCAAACTAAAAATGGGTTTCTGATGGTTTCAGAGCGTTGCAATGCCACCCGTCAGATGCACGGGGTCGTTTTTCCATGCTCACCTCTGCCTCTGTGTTGGGTTACCAGGTTCCACGACACATATTCCACACACAATAAATAAGAAAGACCATTTGGATTTTGTATCACTATGAAATCGGGAGAATAGTCGAGAGCAAAGCGGGAGACGGGGTTAAACATAGGGAGACTCCCGCGTATGTTGGAAGGTAAGGGCTGCAGCCTGCACGGCTGAACATTGCTGGATGTATAAAATAATGTAGCCTACTGACCAGACATCTATCTAGGTTTCAATAAAAGCAGAAAAACTCACAGAAAAACTAGGATTCCTGAATTCAACACTGATAGGTCTGTCTCTCATCAAGGCTGCTGTAGAATTAAACCACCAATGAATCACACACTCACCACTGCCTTATCGTTACCCCGATTGTATTTATTACTTTTGAGCTGGTCGGTTATAATCTATCCCTTTTAATTAATGTTTATGTTACTTATACATATCGGATGTTAATGATCAAAATTGAGCAGGGCGCAGCTTTCACTGGTGCTTGGAACGCAAATTGAGTCAGTCGGACAACAGCTATTAAGCTCCATGTGTAAGATTGTTCCTGATCACTTGCCTGCTGCTGAATTTGGATGTTAGGTTTGTCTAAGCGCGTTTTTTCTTTTTCCAGTCCAGTTTTATTTGTGAAAGTTAGGCAGGCGGGAGCATAACTGCATTGCTGTGTTTGATGGTTTTATCTAGTAGTATCACTCTACAAACTAGGCCGTATCAATCAATCAATATATAGCATTTTTATACAAATTCATGTAACACAAAGTGCTTCACACTACGTCATTAAAAACAATACAAAATGAGTAAAAACAATACAATATATAAAAAATAAATTAATACCACCACTCATGTTACACTCATCACATAATTTAACGTTATATTTTGTT
Source organism: Forbesichthys papilliferus (assembly GCA_025399855.1). Classification (NCBI taxonomy): domain Eukaryota; kingdom Metazoa; phylum Chordata; class Actinopteri; order Percopsiformes; family Amblyopsidae; genus Forbesichthys; species Forbesichthys papilliferus. The sequence goes on from JAODOY010002189.1 coordinate 7,048, forward strand.
TGTAGTTGCATGATACTAAATAAAAATGTATCGTCTATACTGTAGCTATTATTGGGGGGGGGGCACGTCTGGGAACAGCTATTATTGGGGGGGATGCGTCCCCCACATATCCCCTATTTCCGACGCCCTTGATAGATAGATCGAATGAACTCATAGGCCAGAACAGACATTTTGAGCTTTATAGTGTGAAAAAAAGTGCAAAACAGTGTATATCACTAGCTTTCATAATATCCGTATAAAACATGATGAAAGGTGTTATTGCATTGCTATTCACAGTACATATCTAGCTATTCACATCACTAGCTTTCATGATATCCATATGAAACATGATGAAAAGTGTTATTGCATTGCTATTCACAGTACATAACTTTTATATTGGAAGAGAATGAGTGAAAATCAGTGTTCTACATATGTTTCCATTACACGGCCCCAAGCTATCTCCAAGCTATGGTCCGGTTACAAGCCCCAAAAAGAGAAGTTCGTTTTACCACCTCGGCTGGCCGACTGGCAATGCCAACGTTACGAGGCATCAAGACTCGCTCATCAAAGTCTCGCCTTTTCTCCGTCTTGGTACCACAGTGGTGGAACGAGTTTTCAGCAACAGTCAGAACTGTTATAACACAGTTTAACACAGCGTTATTACACACAGTTATAACACAATGTTATAACAAACACTGTTATAACACAGTTATAACGCAACAGTAAAACAAAACATAACACAACATAACAATTATATCAACGTTGTAACACATAGTTATAACGCAACGGTATAACAACGTTATAACAGTTAAATCAACACGTTATAACAGTTATAACGCAACGGTATAACAAGGTTAAAAAACAGTTATAACACAGTTATAACAAAACGTTATAACACAGTAATAACACGTTATAACACAATGTTATAACACAGAATGTTATAACACAACATAACAGTTATATCACAACGATATAAAGCAACGTTATAACAGTTATAGTTATAACAAAACATAAGTTATAACACAGTAATAACAGGTTATAACACAATGTTATAACCTAGAACGTTATAACACAGTTCTAACATAGTTCTAACAACATAGTTATATCACGTTATAACAGTTATAATACGTTATAACACAATGTTATTACACAGTAATAACACATATCAGAACTTTATAACAGTTATAACACCACGTTATAACAGTTATAACACAATACTAACAGTTAAAACACATGTAACACGTTATAAAACACACAGGTATAACACAGATATATAACACAATGGTATAACACAACATTATAACACAGTTATAACACTACATTATAATAAACAGTTATTACACAGTTATAACAAAGTTATACCACAACGTCATACGTTATGACACAGTTATAACACAACCTTATAACACACACATGTATAATACTACGTTATAACAAACAGTTATTACAGTTATAACACCACGTTATAAAACAGTTAAAACTGTTATAACAGTTATACCACAGTTATAAAAAAACACAGTATAACACGTTATAACACACAAAGTTATAACACACACAGTTATAATAGTTATTACACATTTATAACCACGTTATAATACAATGTTATAAAAAAGTTATAACGCAGTTGTAACACACAGTAATAACAGTTATAACACAGTAATAACACAATGTTATAACACAGTTCTAACATAGTTATAACACAACAGTTATAACCCAACGTTATAACAAAACTTGATAACAGTTATAAGACAGTTATAAAACACAAAGTTATAACACGTTAATACAGTTATACCACAACGTTATACGTTATTACACACACAGTTATAACACACACAGTTATAACACAATGTTATAACACAACCAGTTATAATACTATGTTATAACAAACAGTTATTACACAGTTATAACACACACAGTGATAACACACATTTATAACACCACGTTATAGAACACAGTTAAAACAGTTATAATGCAAAGGTATAACACAATGTTATAACACAGTTATAACAAAGATATAACAAAATGTTATAACACAGTAATAACACGTTATATCACAACTTTATAACAGTTATAACAATAAACCAACCCCCATGCCATCGAAATGACTGGAGCCTGAGTAAAACCAGATCTGAGGTGTTTTTCTAAACCCCAGAGAAGGCCTAGGTGGAGAAAACCAAGTGATTCATCAAAGACGCCGTTTTCACGAACGTTAGAACTGCCTTACTTGTAACCGTTTGTTTACTTGTAAGTTTCTATATGTGTTATGTGTATGTTTCTATATGTAAGTATCTATAATGTGGTGTTAAGAATAATGTAACATCCCAGGACTGCACCTTTAAAGTGTCTGATGGTATGTTCTGCTTCTTGAATTGTTAAAAGATCAAATGTTTATATTTGAAGGATTGATATGTAGGATATTGGTATCAATGAATTGCCTATCTCATTAGCTGTAAGAATATGTGGTTTGTATTTTGAACGTATGTACCTCCAGGAAAATACATAAATTAACTCTTACTGCGGTATTTTATCTATATAAGGATTTATAAGAGGCACCGTGACAGCTCCGCCTCTCTCTCTCTCTCTCTCTCTCTTTCTCTCTCTTTGTGTCGCACACCAAACCTATCTTAATGTCTAAATTCTAACAAGGTTGTTTTGTTGCATTTTATAAGTATCTTTGAAATGCATATATATATACTGTTAAACTTTAATACTTGAAGATAAGGAACTCTTCTTTTTAAAATATATATTCCTGTAATCATACTGTTGAGTGAATATTCCATAAGCCAGGCAAATGTACAGTCATGTGTGGTCTCATTGGAAAGCCTGTTTTAACGTGAATATAATAAGTGTACCATGATTTTGATGTGATAATAGGGTATTGAATTGGACATGATGAAATTAGTTTAAGAAAGTTACATGTAGAGTAGGAAAACTCCTCCTTCCTAACTTCGCGCCTTGGAAAGAGCCCCTTCTCTCTTTCTGTAGGTCTTAGTATAAGAAGCGGCCCATTCCCTGGCTCTTAGCCCGGGTCATATAATCTTTTGCGTGTACATATTACGTGTTGCTAATTTTGCTAGTATCTTAAGGACAAAGGAACTCACCTTGTGGTTAGGTCACGACAAACATAATCTAGGAATAATTCGTTTTAGGCTGAAATTCAGCCATCTTTTGTTTATTCAAGTATAGATCAACAATATTTTAATTACGTTACTTTCGTTGAACAAGTATATTTTTCGTGTTTTGTTTCTGCTAGAATAAATTCTAATGTCTAGCGCAATATGCATGACCGTGTATTATTAAAATTAGGTTTTTCGTCGTTTGGAAGAAAGCCAAATGCACGCAGACAGGCCTAACGATAGGAAAGTCATTCCTTTCTGAAGTCTCAATTAAGGTTCCCGTTAAAACAGTTTCTGCCGTTTGGGAGGGCATAAGCCTCGACCAGCCTCAGAACGTTTGTGGACTAGAACTGCACCCTGACCCGATTAGTTCCACGCCTGGGCGAGAGGTACACGGGAGACGCGCCCGAACCGAATAGCTGGACTGACCCAGCTCAGAGAAAATTCTCTTGACCAGGCTGTCTGACTGCCACAGCGCCTCTCCATTTAAAATGTTAACAGTTATAACGAAACGTTATAACGGTAAAAGAGTTATAACAGTTATAACACACATTCATAACACAGTTATAACACAGTTATAACACAGTTATAACACAACGTTATAACAGTTATAACACGTTATAAAATGTTAAAACACAGTTATAACACAGTTATAACACAACGTTATAAGAGTTATTACAGTTATAACAAAAATTTATAACAGTTATAACACAGTAATAACACATTATAACAAAACATGTAACAAAACATAAAATATATATATATATATATATATATATATATAACACATTTATAAAATAGTTATAAAACAACGTTAAAAAAATATAACACAGATATAACACGTTATAACAGTTATAACAATACGTTATAACAGTTAAAACACCACGTTATAACAAACCGTTATTACAGTTATAAATTATACCACAAATTTATACCACAGCTATAACACAGTAATAACAAAATGTTATGTTATAAAACAGTTATAACACATAACACATTATAATAGTTATAACACAGTTATAACACACACAGTTATAACACAAAGTTATAACACAAAGTTATAATACTACGTTATAACAGTTATTACACAGTTACAACACAGTTATAACACACATTTATAACAGTTATAACAGTAATAACATTATAAGTTATAACACAGTAATAACAATGTTATAACAGTTATAACGTTATAAGTTTTAACAAAACGTTAAAAAAACAGTTATAACACATTTATAAAACAGTTATAAGACAACGTTAAAACAAACAGTTTTTACAAAGTTATAACACACAGTTATAACATAACACATTTACAACACAGCAATAACACAGCGTTATAACATAGTTATAACAGTTATAACACAACCTTATAACACATAATACAGGTATAACACAGTTATAACACAGTTATAACACACACAGTTATAACACAATGTTATAAAACAGTTATAACACAACATTATAACACAAGTTATAACACTACGTTATAACAGTTATTACACAGCTATAACACACACAGTTATAACACAACACAGCGTTATAAAACACACACAGTTATACCAAAGTTATAACAATACGGTATAACACAACGTTATAACACAGTTATAACACACACAGTTATAATATGTTATAACACGTTATAACACAGTAATAACATGTTAGAGTATAACACTGTGTTTTTTTTCTCAGAAGTAATCTGACAGCTATTAATTAGTATCAAAAAGATATTAATTACTATAATTTGATATAAATAAAAAGCAGCAGGAAACCGATGGAGTGCCTGCTTCGGGTAGGGAATGAGTCCTTACCCCAAGTGAAGGAGTTCAAGCACCTCGGGGTCTTGTTCCCGAGTGAGGGGACATTGGAATGGGAGATTGGCTGGAGAATCGGTGCAGCGGGAGCGGTATTGCAATCACTTTACCGCACCGTTGTGACGAAAAGAGAGCTGAGCCGGAAGGCAAAGCTCTTAATCTTCCGGGCAATTTTCGTTCCTACCCTCACCTATGGTCATGAAGGGTGGGTCATGACCGAAATAACAAGATCACGGGTACAAGCGGCCGAAATGGGTTTCCTCAGGAGGGCTGCTGGCTTCTCCCTTAGAGATAGGGTGAGAAGCTCAGCTATCCGTGAGGAACTCGGAATAGAGCCGCTACTCCTTCG
>JAODOY010002191.1:0-12298 GCA_025399855.1 Forbesichthys papilliferus
TATATATAATAGACAATGTAAGGTATTAGTTACAGAAAACACACTCCATTTAATATTTTGCTCATCTTTTTTTATTTTACTTTATTCCATGAGTAATATTCACACCACTAGTTAACAATGAATCACAATGAACATCTTTCATACCAACTAAGTATTCATTATATCTAAGAATAGATGAGGGATGAGGTCTATCTAATAGGACAGATTTCTCTAACCAGCAGTTTGACTCTTGCCTTCTGCATCCTCTCAACACACTCTAGGGCTGCTCCGCAATACCAACACATGTTCTTGTCTCCTTTCCCTTATATTACACTGACATTTTACAAAACGTCTTAAAGTAAATGGGAATGCTATGGCATGGAATGTTTTAAGATGGACCCTAATTTGCAGTAGTGCTACATTACTCTGCTTTCCACATGCCCTCAACTAGAATGGTGGTCTCTGTATTGCTTTTATGCGGATGTTATGGCTATGTAGGTTAAGGAGATAAGCAGAGAAAGACACTTTCATTGTGTTGAGATGCCCACAATCCTCTGTAGGTGCACACAACTAAAATCTCCAGTTGCATATCTACCAACACACTTAGAAGCCTAGTTTCAAACATATTGTTAGAGACTAATAACTCTAAATTTGTATTTTTTTTATAAAACGTTTGCCTCTTCTCAGGTCTGTGTTGGCAGATATGTCAAGGTGTCTACTAAGAGCGGTCTAATACAACATTTTGTTCTACCACACATGCCAAAAAACTAATACTGGTTATTGCTAGCCTAACGGGGTGGCCGAATCTGGGCAGGGAAATCAGTGTCGGGTCTCACATCAGGTCCATAACATGACATTTGACCTCATTACAGCATTTTGTTTCGATTTGGTTAAACGCCAAACAATTGCTTATTTTTGGAGCCATATATGTAAATTGTGAGAATTGGCTTGAAATCCAATTGTTCAAATCGTATGAACAGACCCAACATACACTGTAAACAGTGTTTCCAGAACAGAGACAAACCTCACACATGTATTCATATCCTTGCATCTTTAATACAATACATTATTAAACATTCTAAATTTTCTCAGCAAAGGAAAAAAAGGCAAACTGAAAAATAAAATAAACACTTTTTCTCCCAAAGGATGTCAAACATAATTATTACAGCAACATTAACTTTAATGTGAAAGCTCATCCGTCATCATCCACAAGACCCTTGTAAAGGTCTGTTTTCAGTTCTGTCTAATTTCAGTTTATTTTATTTCACCGTTACTTCTGCCATGTTAAAAACTGGTGGTGTCTATATACAAAGGACCGTGAGAGTGACTAATGCAGGGGGCAGTATTAGGAGCTATAATTAACGGTTAAATGTTGAAATGTAAATGGAGAGTGAATAAGATTGTTGCTGTTCTGTCCAAGGTGCAGAGCCAGATCTCTTAACTTAAATTAATCTAATAATATATCAAAACTGGCTAAACCTAACATTTAGGATCTATATTTGTTATCGACATCTAAATAAATGTCAATTTCTGACTTTGTTACATTGGATGGACAGTAACAACTAAAAAAATCATGTGTGGCAAGTTTAGTGGAGGCCATTATAGCCAACATCACAACACCAATGTCCACTAACCTGACTATTAAGATGACAAGCTACTGACATCATCATCTATTCACCTGACCATCCAAGTGTATACAGTAGCTGCACATTCTTGTGTTGACATCCTATACACATTTAGACTGCTAACTGTTTTTCATTATATTTTTATGCACATAGTTCTCAAAACACTATTCAAGATTTGTTACTCCCAGTGTACCTTTAGCTTTGAGGCAAACAATCACATTATTTTTACGATTCACGGAGATGGAATGTATTTTGTTGCTTTGTTGTACAGCAATATATGGAAAAGGTTTTGCAAGAACAGTTAATTTCTTAAATACAGTAGTAAGGTGCTTTTAGGCTTCTAGTTGTTATCGATTGTTGCAATGTGTCGACTAATAGTTTGATTATCATTGCTATATCTTGTATACAGTATATGACTATTAAGACTGTATTGCTCCATTCTGCACACATTCACAGTACACAGTGGACAATTATACTGGAACACAGTAAAGCAGCATTAAATCACTCCAGTACATCAAAAAGGATCAATATCCTATGGAAAGTAACATATACAGGACGTTTACATTTAAAGGGGCACTGTACATTGTTAATTATATTGAACAGTGTGTACTGAAATAATGTATGGGGTGGTTTACTGAGATGAAAACAATGTACTTTTGACTTTCTCAGTAGTTATATTTCTTAATTTTTGTTTTATCCACAAGCCAGACAATCAGTGTTTCAGAGGTTACATAGCACTCTCTACATGCTGGACCTAGTAATAACACTTCACACATCCGACAACTTCAATGCCAATAATTGCCAAGAGTAATTGGCATTTCCAAATCAGACCTGCTGTTTCTAGTTATCAAAGTACCAATCCCCATATCTACACACAGGATCCTTTAATAATATTGGTGCTTCAATTAAAACTTAGACCTTTCTGTGAAAATAGAAAAAAAAAAAGTTCTGGAATGATTTGGCATTGTTTCTGTTTTGTGTTAGATTCATAGAATGTTGGACCTAGGCATTTACAGCTAAATTTAATCATTAACTTGAACATTAGAGTGACGTCTTATAGGCCTACAGTATTTTTCTAAATAACATTTAACATGAAAATGTATGAATGTCAGAAGATTTCCACATTCACAAACTCAAATTTAGTGTCATCTGCTTTCTCCGCTATGCATAGTAACTCACCGAAAAATTACACTGATACTATTATGTCACATCTGACATATCTGAACTGCTGTGGTCTCTCTCTCTCTCTAACAGAAAAGGTAAAAAGGTGACGAATGCATGGTGATGTGATTATGCCGAGCACAACACAACTGCACATCTCAGCACTGCTTTGAACAAGTAATATTGTATTAACACGCAATGGAAACACAATACGGATATTTAAGCGTCTATGATAAAGAGCCTAACAGCATTATTGTACAGTTTTATGAGTACGTTTGTGTGTGTTTGTGTGTATGTGCGTGCGTGCGTGCGTGTGTACTGTATACACAAGCATGTGTGCTTGTATAGGTGTGCTTCTCTTTGTACTTATGCATGCATACATGAATGTATGAGGAATTTCAACACTTTTTTATAAATCACATGGGCCTACAACTAGGTTCTAGCGCTCTCTAGCTCCACCACGTCCACTAGGGTAAGTCACATGACCGGGAGAGGCCATAGGCCCTAGTGAAGTGTTGTCAATGTCTTTGATTGCGAATTCCAGGCTACAGTAGGATGGGCTTAGATCGACTGTTGTATAACATAGTGTTTGCCTTGATGCCCAAAGTGAAATGACACAGGTACACCCACTATTAATGTGCAGTGAACCAGCTAAACGTGTATCCTAATTTAAATGTAGCAAATAAATGAGAGAAATGTCTAATCGCGTGACGTATAGAGTGTTATTGTATACACATGGCTTAATATATAAGGTGATTTCATTCGATTCGCTAATACCACATCACTAGGTATTAGAAAACATTTTGAATGTCCAAGGTGAAACGTGGGCAGACATAGGTTAAAAGGCTATGAAAGGCCTGCCTGGCATGCTTAACTTTAACTTGTGGACCTGTGAAAGGGTCATGTGATAAACATGTACCCGAAACGACCTGCTCAGACTGCAAACAGTGTATGAATACAAAATAAGTGGTAATAAGTTACATGCCATTGGTATTCTGCCTTTGCAGGAGGTGTGTGAACTCCCTTAAAGCATTTACAGTATATGCTTTCAGCCTCCCACTATCATTTCACAGTCACAGTCAAATAGTAAATGATTAAAGATTAAGTAAAGTGCTTCCTATGTCATTTAAGAGCTGCTGCTGTTTAGCTGTCAAATGCGTCTTTGCAACACCACTCTTGTCAAATATTGTCAGTAAACTTCAAGGTACTCTTTGTTCATCTCAAATTTAAAATAAGGACAGAGACCTCTCGGTGTGCTAACTGAATCTTTACTCCTGACTAGATCTTCAAGTCTAGTGTACAAAGATCATAGCCCTCATACTGTATAAATGACATTATAGCATTTTTATAACAGCCAATACTCAATACTGTCTGTTGAGTGAAAGACTACATTTCTTATAGCCTCCGGTTTGAAATCGTGGAAGCTTTTCTGTGTATTAATTCTAAACTCTCACTTTCACAGTGACATGGATGTGTTATATATGAGGAAGGTGTAAACTAAATTCCTGTCTAGCCTGTAAACAGAGAACATTTTACTTTTTAGTCTGTATTTATTTGGCTTATTATATGATTGGTGTTCATTTAAGTTATAATGCAAAACTTGCATTTCAGACTTAGCCAGGACAGGAAGAAAGTTATTCTGCATTCACATGGTATCGGAATAATTGGAAAAATGTGTTCCCAACTGGGAAAAATCATAAGAACGACCTCTCAAGTCCGAACAACAATTCAGAAAGTCGGAGATAACTCAAGTTGCAGAAATGTTGACATCATACACGTCAACAGAAGCATGATGGACAGCAGGGAATATTTGGCTGATGTAATTAAAGTTTTGATTAATGGTGAAAATTCACACATTGCATACACATTTTTTGCTAAAATGTAATTTGTAATATGGTATTGTAGTTTGTAATGGTTAGCTGTTGTCCATGTAAAGTGACCTAAAGACGACATGTTTGTAGCTTCCATGTTTCTACATTCCGACAAAAAGCACATGAACACACCAAAGTCAGAAGAATGACTTCACAACTCGTGAAATCTGACCAACCAAGGACGATGTGAATGCACAATACATCCTTCAACAATAGCGCTTCCAGGTCACTGTAAAAAAGGCTAATAGTGCCTTATCTTTTCTACACTCTACACCAGATTTCCTCTGAGCCCGTGACAATTAGCTGTGATTACCAATACAGTAAGTATAGTGTTGTAACTGTAATATAGTACTGTTTATGTAAAACTTTGACCCAGTGTTATAACAATAACAAGCATGAATGGTGTTATTGGTGAGCTATAAACTGCCCTACATGTAACACTGCCTGTAACTGATAATCTGTAGTGATGGCTACTGGCTAGAATTTAGCTCTAGCTTGGTCAACCTGCTGGTTAGGTTAGGTAGCGGTCCATGCAGTAATTGGTTTGTATGGTTTATAGTTTGGATTATGGAGATGGACAAATACCGTATTTGGGAATGGGAAATACGGACTGAATAGTTAGCGTAACTTGTAACAATTTTTTTTTTTTGTATTAATGAAAATCAAACGAATGCCTAATAGTAGGAATACAACCAGGGTGTTTAATTGTGGTAGAGGAGAAGCTGAATACGTGTCATCTAAGTAGAGTGGATGTAGCCTTATTAATAAGCTCCTGTAGATACTCTACTCCAAATAAGACAACCATGCCTTCGGCCCATAATCGGTAGGCCACACCTGCCACTACCCTTGGCTATTATACTAGTGAAGTGTTTGTGAAAGTCTGGGATTTAGGATTCATGTCATGAAATCGGAAAAGCTGGTGAAAACACCTGGCAGAGAAACACAGACAAACAGGAAGTGCTCTGCAGGTTCAAAGGTCATCAAACATTATTTCAAGGTCAGAAGGTCATGGTTTTCAGCAGGAATCTGTCAAAGGGGTACTAGAGAAACACTGAGAAGCAATTACTCGGTTTGGTGTCGCGGTAGCCAACGTGAAGGGCAGGTTCAGGGAGGAGGCTGCGCCGTGGTTGGTTGGTTGGTTGGTTAGTTGATTGACAGGTGACAGGTGAGCAAACACACTGTGTTTTCCGCCAAAATGTACCCAAACACTGAGACTCAGTCTTCATGAGTGAGTAGAATTAACAGAAGAAAAAAAAAGACAAATCGTTTAAACAAATGAGCCATTCTGATTTAAGACATTTGGTGACATCAGGTTTTACCGCTACACCACCAAGATGAAACACAGTAATAATTCCTGGTTGATGAATGACGGCTGATTCTTCGATAAGGAAGCTACCAAGTGGCAGGTTTAACAAAAGTTTACTATCCCTTTAACATTGCAATACTATTTTACAGACATGAAGAAATATTTCCTACTATAAGTGTTCTGCGTAAATATATTGTGGGTCTATAAAACACTTACATTTTTTCAGGCCAATGGGCTCCCTCAGGCCATCACCTCCGAAAGGAGTAGGTGCGGGCTCCTTCACCCCATTCTCCTTAGCAACAATCCCTGGCAGAGTTGCCTTGGTAATGTTTTCTGGTCCTGACTTCGGAACACCACTGGGGGGCGATGGTATCTTCCCGTTGGTCTTCTCATCCTATACACACAAGCACACAAATTGTGATATGCAAAAATCCATATAAAAATGTATCCAAAATATTTAGCATTGACATATGTTATGTATTTAGAATTGTAACATAAGGCATACAAGATTCAAATGCTGGTGGTTCATTATTCACGGATGGTTACATTTCTTTATTTGAATAGTTCTTATTATTCTGACTGTATTCTAGATTTACATTCAAGAAACATTCAATATTCTGTTATAATATACTCTGGTGGTGCTGCTCCATCTAGTGGCATGAGCATATAATTGCACAATGAATCAGCATTCGCAGAGTTGTGACAGACTGCCTATGATATGTGTTGCTATTGTTGTTGTTTTTGATGTTGTTGTCTGATTTAAACCTGTCCTTGACCTTGTGTCCGTTGGAGTGTCCTGTGCCTGTCTCTTGCCCCACGTTGTCCATGGATCCAATCTTAGACCTAGCCTTGATGTTCATCTTATGGGACTCAATTTTCACGTCTCCACCTCCTGAAGTCCAAAAGGGACAAATAGAGCATGAATAGGACAAAAAGAAACAACTAAAGAAAGAAACAACTAGAGACCAGAAGAAAAGGGCTGACCGGGTTTGTGTTTAATGTTGTCCTTTGAGCCACATTTAGACGTCACCTTGCTCAGATCAACTTTCTTACTCAGGATTTGCACCTGCAAAACAGAAAAGGTCCTTATAGTCACCCTTTAGGACAATGGTTTTCAACCCATATAAGCCACTACCCTCCAAGAGAAGTGGTTTAGCCTGTTTAGGGAGCATCATCAATCATTGCTTTCAATAGCAAAACATAAATCATAGCACAAAGCGTACAGAAACATTTTGTAATTTCCGCTTAATTGAAAAAAAGGAAAAACAGTATATTGTCTTTTTTATATTTGTATAATGCTGAAAAATATCTTGCAGCCCCTCAGGGGGACATGACCCACACTTTTTGAACTGTTGCTACAGTTTAAAGACAGTGGAATACAATGAAATCCTCTTTTTATGCCATCAGGGTTGGTGTTGGGGGCTTACAGATATGTTATGCACCTGGCCCATTTAGACAAGATGAAAGAAAGGAAATCTCACGCATACAATACAGTATAATAGCAACTAGGCTTCTCCTGAAATGATCATTTCATATTTGGAATATCATTTTGTCATATAGTTATCACTTTGACATTTTATAACATGCTTCATTTCTCCCCTATAAAATACTTTTTTATGTGTAAAGCTATGCCTTCATTGCCTGTTTTTCTTTTCTAGTAATTGTATATTGTCGGTGATCTAAATTTTAGGACAAGCTAACTGGGACTGGAACAAAATAACGTGTGCTTCCACCAGATTCCGCTTCAAGTCTTAGCAGTACTTACTTTGCCCCCTCCAGGGACATGTTTAATATTGTCCTTGGAGCCACAGCGGGACGTGATATGGCTGAAGTCCAACTTTTTGTGCACTATCTGAACCTACACATAGACAGGCAGACGTGTGCAAGCAAAAACATAAGACAGAAGGAATGACACACATGCAGACAGACAGACAGACAGAAAAGAGCATATCAGCCAGCAGCTAAAGTTAACAGGAAATAGAGCAGTAGGCTTTCATTTGGAAGAGCTACTGACATTACAATTAATATACATTAATTGCATTCAAAGCAATAACGCTTTGATCAGATAGAAAAATGCTGCTATTATTATTATTATTATTATTATTATTGTTATTATTATTTAAATATTCTGATTTTAGGAAACTGTGTATTTCAATACACTCAGAGAAATTAGGTTGTATGTTGTAGATAAATATGCAGCAACAAATGGAGGCATAGGCCAACATACTGTAAGGGCAAAAACTCTATAAAATAAAGCAAATTGTGGTACAAAAATGGTGCAAATTGTTCCCATTTTGGGGAACACAATGCACTACAGTAAAACTGACAGTGAATTCATCAAATAAATAATCCCACTGTACAATGTGACAAAGCAGAGCTCTTCCAAATAACAAAGGTAAAGAATTCAACAGGACAAAGTTGAAAGGAGATTAATAAGTACATAGACAACAGAGTACTGCAGACAAATCTGGGGTTTTTCCGATATTGTGATCCAAAACGATCGTGATGCTAATAGTCTAACACTAGGGGAATGTGAGCATGCCTCATTTAGATATCCCACACATTCACTTTGTTTTTCAATATTTGAAATGGGCCATGTGCATAAGACAAACATTATATAATATATATGGGGAACTTTCAGATCCAAATAAAACAAATTACACCAGAGCCGATACTGAAATTAATTGGCTGGGAAGCTGCAGTATACACATAAACACAGGATAGTGTGTCTACATACAGTATGTTTCACTATGTGACTACTCCCAGTGGTCATATAGGGTAATGCGACCCCTGGGAGTATAGAAAACTCATGCCCTGATCAATGCCACAGCCACCACCCCACCCCCTTGCCTGTGACAGATGGACAAACACATGAATTAATGGAACCTTTTTAATCAGCATTGGTGTTTGTTTTTCAACCAGTGACAACTAACTAGAAATTGTGACTTTACACAAATTGCCCAGGATCTCCCAGAATCTCTCAAGAATCTAAAAATCTAAGTAAAATAAAACCTCTGATTTTAATAACCCAATAGTAGAGGGTAATAACAGTGGCAGCCCAGACCGTTCCATGGCGTTGGTCTACCATTGAATGTAACTGACAGTATACTACTTAAAGCTAGTATAACGCTTGCTGCGTAAGTATACTGCACAGAGCAACGCTCTGCCCAACAGACAGTAAGCAGAGACAGTTTGTCTTCTAAATTATTAAATACATTTCACACATATCCACTATAAGGGAATCTTATTTAGCTGTAAACTGCTAAATATGTATTACCAATCAGAAGCATGGTCACAGATGAATGGGGAACAAATCACAAAATACAATAACGAGTATAATCACCACACTGCGATATCTATTTTATTATTAATAGTAATATCGTGGCCTTATATGTGCTTTCAAAAGCCTTGCAGCAGCCTGCGTCACATCCCTCCTCTCTCTCTCTCTCTCTCTCTCTCTCTCTCTCTCTCTCTCTCTCTCTCTCTCTCTCTCTCTCTCTCTCTCCAAGCTGGATAACGTGTGATGACGCAGGTGGCACCAACAAGGGATGACTCATTACACTCCCCCCCCACCCACCAGCAGCAGAAACACACATGTTCACACACACACACACAAGCAGAGGCTCGTGAGCAGTGTCCAGGCCACTCAAAGAGGCGTAATTCTTCTTCTTTCTTTCCAGCAAGGTGTCTTTGAAGCAATGATCACAACAAGCTGGAAATGTGTGGATCGTCGTGCCTCCTTGTGCATGATAAAAACCCATTTAGCAGTGGGTGCTTGGCACCGCATTCAGTTTTGTGAGCCATAACAAAGGCGTATACGGCCGAATCCAGCTTGTGTGGTACTGCAGATGTGAGCCTAAAGAAAAAGGACAATTCTCACACTGCCCTCTATGGGTTCAAATGACAAACTGCATACAACCAATTACTCATTAAAATGGGTTTTAGACAAGTTGATTCCTTTAGGTGCTACTGTATATAAATTACATTTGCCTCCCATATCTCACTCCCTGGGAAACTATGTGTGAAAATGTGTATGAATCTATTGTAAGATAATTTGAAGTGGAGGATGTTACACTGCTTGAATACAAATAATAATACATTTTATTTTAGACGCCTTTCTAAACACTCAAGGACATAGAAATGGAAATATTTCTTACATATTTCCAATATATAAATAAGAAATAGAAAATAAGAGCTTTAGCGACAAGTAAATGCATCACTGTGTGACTCATATTCCTAGAGTAGATGACAATAAAATAAAATGATGAGTCATCCTGGCATTGATATATTTGCAATAATGCTCCACATAGACGTGCTACTGAAAAGGCCCGAACACACCGAGACGCATCGCTAGAAACGCGCCGCTAGCAAAACCGTTGTTGTATGGTATGGCACGACTGGCGTGCGCTTTTATATGACGGCGCTGTTCGTCAATGTGACAGTTGGCCCAGGCCGCAGTTCAACCATTCTCTTTGGCACAGCCAGGCAGCACATCTCTGTGTGACCGGGGGTTTATCAAAGCGCTGTTGAAGCGGCTGCGTCTTTTAGCGATCTGGGCCTAAGTGAGTAAGCTATGGTTTGTGACCGGCTATTATTGGGGCGGGTTACTAACAAAGTGCAGTCTGTGCCCACTGGCCTGTCTCTCCACTAGATTGGGGTCAGTGCACAGTGGGGGACAGCACCACCCAGGTTTTTGTTGATTCTGTGATTGGTTGTGATTGTCTGTGAGTGCAGTCTGTCAGCATTCCATTAGTCATTGCATTGTAGGAGAGGCAAGGGTTGAAAATAAGGCAAACAAGGCTAATTGTGGATTATCCTGTAAAACAAAAACAAAAAACATTGTCTGCCTACTGTATGTCTGTGATGTTTCCAAACTCTATTCCAACTATTCCAACTTAAAAACATTCAAATGTAGAATGTTGAATGTAAGAAAATATCGATACCCCTGAGTATCGCGAAGTTTCAGTATTGATTAAATAAAATAAATAAATATATATTTTATTATTTATTTATTTTATTTACTAAATGTATTAGTAAAAGGGACCATACACAAAATGCATTAACCTCAAAAGAGAGGAAAGATGCTTGTTCCAGATTTAGATAGCGCTAGCATGAATAAATGTATAAGGTTGGCATATCAAGGTGATAATGCTACTGGCTTTGTACGGCTTTGGTGGTGAGGTAGACAAATGCTTGTGGGTATTGTAAAAGGTGTGAGGTGCTAAGATGGTCCCAACATGGGTGAGGCAACCTTAATGATGAATGCAATCTACACACAACAGAATGGAGGTTGTTAAGGGTGTGATCAAATGTATTGATGGACGTGTAATCAAGTTCGGGAGCCTAATGATTCACCATAGCAACAGACTGGCATGATCTCTACGAAACACAGACTTCCTGCAAATTGGTGCCATGGGTGAGCGTAGATCGATGATGGGGTGGATGTAAACCGGGTGGATGCTGCATATAGGTGAGTTAGGGTGAATAGCTGGGAGGGACTCACTCTGGCCTTGGTGGCAGGGGTGGAGGAGTCAGGTGTCTTGTTGTTCTGGATGGAGACCTGGGGAGAAAACCACCCCGCAGTCAATACAGCCTCCAACCAACCACACACTTGAATGCGGATGGCGTGAAGACACTGGATATGTGGTATTACAGTAACTAAGTAAACGTAACGCCATTGCGGGTGTAGGTGGTAAATGCATTGCATTTATTTGCCGCTTTTCTAAACGTCCGGCCACTCAAGGCACTGTACAGCATTAACGTCATATTCACACACACATTCATACACCGTTGGTGGTGTCAGCCATGCAAGGCACCATCCAACCACCGGGAGCAGTGTCTTACTCGGGGGTACTTCGACACTCAGGACACGGAGGGGTTCAACCCAGCATTTTTTTGATCCCCTATTGCTCTATGGTACCCATGGCGACACTGTCACCCCATAGATCATAAAGACTAGCGAGAAGCATTTAAAATTAATATACGCAGGATCTGGCTTATATTTATAGATATAATCAATCAAACATAGCCGGTGAACAACCTCAGAGCATGTTCACTTTTTTGAGAAAGAAATGAAAATAAATAACATCATGTAGCAAGACTAACAAAAAAAAGGTAATGCATTTCAGTGATGCTATCGTGTGTATGTTTATTAAAGACGGTATTGAAGGTTTAACACGAGTTGATTGACGCATTAAGATGTGGTTTTTAAGGCTGTTCGTGGTTATCACATGTAGAACTATTCTTTATAGTCATTAAGTTAATTATTTAAATTAATGTTTATTATTTTAGTGCTCGTGGCTGTGCAGTTTTGTGTATTTATTTAGCTTTACTGTTTGTCCTTTTCATTCCCCCTC
>JAODOY010002192.1:0-12298 GCA_025399855.1 Forbesichthys papilliferus
TGTGTGTGTGTATGTGTATATATTATATATATATATATATATATGTATAGATATGCATGCTATACACAGTACATAACAGTAAATGTTTTTACAAAATATGAGATTAATATTAAAAACATATCAATTTAGAGGTTGAATTAATTGCTTATTGTGTGTGCATGTGAAGGCATGTGCACATTATGCGTGGGTTGGTCATTTCTGGTAAAAAAAAAAAAGCATAAAAACTGACCTTTGAAGTACTTCTTCGTCTGATGTTACTTCATGTTTCTGACGTTATCTATTTGTCATCATCATTCTAAGCAAACCATCCATATTATAGTTACTAGGAATCATACACTATACATAGAAAACCATTCCCTTAAAAGGAACATTTTTGTCAATTGCATTACACAACCCCAGTTTACTGTTTACATTTTGAAATAACTGTGTGGGTGTATGTCTGTTGTGTGAGAGCTAAGGTATAAGGCTGGTCTAAAACAAAAGACAAATCCAGATACAAATTAAACAGTTCCCTTTTAAAATATATAATTGCTTCATTGGTATCAAATGCAGTATGCGTTTAATACATGCAGAATATACTTGTATGTACGGTGTGAATATAGAAATACGGCATTGTGTAAAATGTTTGCTAGTATTAAGCTTTTATTATTAGATTAATCAGACCCTATAGTAATTAGGCCAACTGATAAGTGATAAGGTCTGCTGGAGAACAAAGAGGAAGGAACCTATCGACGTGTGTGCACGCACGCACGCACACACACACACACACACACACACACACACAATCCATCAATTTGTCACAATGCGTAATAGGAAAGATAGTGGGGGAACGTCTCTCCTTACATGGTATTACAATTAGAGTATTACATGTTTCCTGTTAAAAAGCAGGTAAGTATAAATAATAATATTATTTCTATATTTCCTATAGTGCAGCTAAGATTTTTTCTGACAGCAAGGCAACCCTCAAAGTGTAACGCCGTGCTGATGAGGGCGAGTGCGGCTAAACAAGAAGGAAAAGACACCGATGCCATGGAGGAAACGACGAGCCACACGCTCAGTGTTTTGATGACAGAAAACACAACTACAAATAAACAAAACGAACAGAAAACAACGGGCGTGTAGTCACGTAACAAAAACGAACCAGGACCACTCGAAACAATTACCTGCAACATCCCCGCGAGTGTCACCAGCCTATAAGCCCTCACATCCACACGGCTGACGGCAATCGGCTGATTGTACATGTGGGTGCGAGGCGCTGGTGACACGGGCAAAGGGTTGCGGCAACGGGTTTTATGGACGTTACACAGTTTACCAAAAATAAAAAAGTAAGACCTTTACTTAAAAAAGAAACAATATTTTATTTGGATTAATTAGTTAATTTGTGTTAATGCAATTGGAGGAAAAAACGTTATATGATCTGGGAACAAAGCAGCTTGATATTATAGGTCACTCACAGAACCATTTATTATGTAAAGTGTACACAATACATGTAAGACGTATGGAATATGTAACACGAGCACAGCAAGACAATATGTCTTTTGAAAACCATAAATAGGATTTTCAAAATCAGAAACTCAAGTGTGAATTGACTGTGTTTTTATATTTATATCAGATATTACAGTTTGTAAAAAAACAATGAAGAAAACAAAAAAAAAACATTTATTTTATGGATTTACACTTTTGTCTGAAATGCATTTATCCTAGATAGATTTACCAGCAGAATTGTACATTGTATTAATTAAACCTATTGCTTACACAGTGGTTAAATTGTTTTTAAGGAGGGGGAGCATTGTTTACATATTACTGACAATGCAACATCTTTATTTACATCATAATGGTCAACATCTTAACAGTATTCACTTGTTACTGCCTGACTGGAATAAACCAGCAAAAGATGAATGAAAGCCTCTATTGCAGCTATTTGCAGATATCCTCTTTTGCAGCCTACCGCTCATACAAGTTACCATCTCCACCTGTTCCTCTGACATGCACGTAGGTTTCATTTGAACTTAAGCACATTATTCCAGGGATATTACACCATCAGCAACTATGTGATCAATTTTAAAGCACCAATTGGTGCCTTTTCTCCATAAATATATAATGGAAAAATATATATACTGTTCATATGTAAATATAAACCAGGTGTCAAAATATAATTGAATATAATGCAGTACAGCTCTCCAGAATTCTGTATTGTTTTCAAATTCTATTATTACTTTACTTTTTTCATTTTATATTATATATTATTAAATAAACACAGACAGTAAAGGCATGCTTTACTGTCTGTGTTCTGCCCTCTTTCCCGTCTTGTTTGGGAAGGGGGCGGGGGGGTACTACTTTAAATATGCATGTAGCACTTATTCACGTCAGTGGTCAAAGAAACTATTAAAACAGTGATCAAATCGACTATGTAACGAGACCTTAGCATGTTATAATATCCGGAACGGTCCCAGTCAAGACGTCGGCCATGGAATATGGCTCAAAACGTTATTAAGCGATTTGACGACACACGTACGTACTATTAGAGACTGTTAGGATGCACAAATAGCAGGCTTTTCACAGTGGACAATATGTATTTACTCTTCTTTGTCTTTGGCAAGAGAGGATTTAACAACTGGCTCAGCTGATTCGCCAGTTTGTCCAATCACCTGCCAAGTAGTTGGTGGAAGCACCTGCCCTTTTCAAAACAGTGTCAATGGACGGCTCCACAGCTGGATGTGTGTAACACAACCATCTGGTGTGTCAGGTTATGATAATTCTGTACCAGGTATAGCTCCTTAACATTGGTTTGGGGTGTAAAATGTGCCTCAAATAAATATGTGCAGTACAGAGAATAAATTATTACAAATTAAGAAAAATGCCTAGTCCACACATACACAGACAAGTTTTTAAACAGGGATTTTCTGCTTTGTTTAAAAAATAATAATAAAATTGAGAGACGCAATGCCTTTTGAAAACAAAAATATACAATGGCACACACTCTGACGTCCAACAAAAGAAGATAGCTGACTTTACAAGTCAAAAGCTCAGTTTTCCTTGTCTACATACACCATTTTTAAATATCTTCACCCTGGAAGGAATCTTGCAAAACTCAGTCTGTGGTGATTGGTGATACATTGTTTGCGTGTGGATGAAAAGCTGAACTGCATAAAAAAAAGCGGACACGTATAAAAATATCTGTGTACATGTGCACTAAGCATGTGAAATGATAGGCCTACTGAACAAAATGGAGCTCAGCTCTGGTTACAGCCTAATTTAACCCCTGGTTACACATCATTATAAAAACAATCCAAACAGGTTGATGAACAGACTTGTTTTATAGACGTCGTTGGACTTTTGGCCCCAAAAAAGTGCAATAAGTAATATAAAAAACACAAAAAATGTGGAGTCAGCGGTTGTATGCTAACACACTTTTTGTCTAATTCAACTCACGGTAAGTTAGCTGTTCAAGTGCACGCTGCAAACAAACTATTTGATGTTCCTACTCATCTCATGCTCTGTAAATCATAACACAAACAAAGTGGTGCAGAGCGCACCACACAGCACAGCTTCTGCAGGAGCAGCCTAGGGCATTTATGGGAGTTCATGTTTTGATTGGGTTCAAATATCAAAGAAAATAAGAACGGCACCGGTAGTGGACCTACACGGAGGTAAACAGAACTGTCCTCCACAACCTACAATCACGGGTGAGTAGGACTGTCCCGAATACCATTTTAGAGGGTTCGAATACCTGATGGTATTTCTGAACGAGTGAGGTTCCAAAGCCCTGCCTGAGGACCCCATCTTGTCAGCTAGCTACCAGCCTCACTTTAAAGGCGTAAGCTGCATGCCAACACAACTCTTCACGACCTCAGCAGCATGCCACTGTCATTCCCTGTTGTTGTTTTTTTTAAGGCCTCAAAGGGAAACAAGAATTGTTTTGTACAATACAAGCTCGTGCAATTCACCACAATCTCTCGGGCCTCAAAAAGTGAGCCCATAGAGTGAGACAACATTATTTTTGGGGGTCTGCAATATTGGGCTGCTGATATATTCAACGGTTATTTTACCGCTGGCGTTATTTACTAACTTTGCCAAAGTCAGCGTCAAATCTCGTCACCTTGAAAGTGTTTAGCCTATGCCAGTGTAACCGATCCACGTCACTTAATGCGTCTTTCTTTGATTGGGTTTTTCACACAGTAAGGAAATGAAACAGGGACAAGAAATCAGTTGGTTCCATTGTTCCAAGACTACACATCCTCCGCCAACCGTTCACGGTGCATGTAGGTCGAGGCGCTTTGGTTTTCTTCACAGTCTTTACTCTCCTCCACGTCACCATCCAAATCTCTGCCCAAATTGTACCCGTCACCTTGTCTCTCTGACAGGCTGGACACACTTCCACTCCCAGCATCAGAGGGCGGACGCTGGACATCCGGTTCCGAACTGGTTCCCAACTGGTTCTGCACACGTGGCTCTTCCGCTTCAGGTGAATGTTGGACTGTGGAGTACTCATCCCCCCGTAACACCTCAGTATCGCCCTGGCTGGTGTGAAGGATTAACTGTCTCAGTATCTTTGGTATTCTCTGGAAAACAAATTAGCAATACATGGTGAGACAAAAATAAATGCTTTGCATCCTGATTTGGACTAACCCTCAACAGAAACCTCCACACAGTGCATATTCACCTTTGGCTGTAGTTCAACAACAAGTTCAATATCACACCGGGAGGAGATATAACAGATGGAATGCAAGTGGAATACAAATGGAACGCACCGTGGAGTTAGCTGAAGTCTTCTTGTACAGGAGCATACCAGCGAAGAAAACAGCACCACCACACAAAATGATGCCACACACAGCATAGAGAGCAGTCAGATCTGGAGAAATGAAAGCAACAGTAAGTACTGCATGTGCACACACAGGTGAGAGATGCTTTCTTAAATATATAAACGACCTGGCTAAAGAAAATATCAACGCTACATATTTTTGCTTTAAAAAAATAATCGTTGATTTGCTGAAGAGCCACACTGAAGTCACTTTTTTCTATAACAAGTTGTTTGGCTGCCTGGAATATTGTGTTTTTTTTATCTTTCATATTTAACTCTGCAGCATAAAGCTTGGTGGAGGTCGGGTCCAGGTGTGTATGGGACAAATGCATCACTGGGATATATATGGTAGTTCACTGGAGGAGACACCATTGCCATACACACCAATGAATCACAATCTAATACACAACATAGTAAACACAAGTGAAACTATCCCTCTCTTTCTAGGTGGTGATTTTGTATTTGTGTAAATATCAAGCCAGATATTGAATGTGGTAGTCTTTCCTCGTTGTGATAAGTGTCAAAAGGTTTGCCGGGCTAAAGCGAAAAATTTGTTTAAGTCAGTGTTTTTTTTAACCTCAATATTGAATCCTCCTGCTGCTCATTAATTATAGTTGTACATATGACAGCAAGTCACTTCCCGTATTTTTCATATAGAAAAATTAAATCAACAAACTAATAAATGTCAATATATCTCTTTTCTCTCGGGGTAACCCAGTTTGTTCTTATATATGACATGTTTTATCTGAAACAAATGTATCCATAATAAACACTACCAACACTTTGATTCTGCAACTTAGAGTAACATGAGAATACTGTACATACAACCAGTAGAGATGCTGTCAGCTTTTTAGTCCAAAGAGAATGATCCTTTTGAGATACTCTGGACGTAAATGGCAGATTGATTGAGGGATTTGTTCTTTGAACCAAACATCAGTGAAGCATGTTTGAGGTAAGGAAGATACATACTGTAAACCGAGGCTTACCTGTTACACCACTGCCCCCTAGTGATCAAGTGCAGTATTGTTTTAAACAAACACACCAGTACTTTGAGGTAAGTATACACTTAGAGTAAAAACAAGCGATCACTGTTCAAACATCTACAAACATCATGTGGGCATAGATATGGCAATTCTTCTAGGGTAAACTAACCACAGATTATTTAGACAAAATGCAATGCAGGTTTCCTGTTGTTCTGTCTCACGCTTATCCGGAGTCGGGTCGCAGGGGCATATTAATCTTTATTCAAATTATTTAATCAGGCATCTTGATATATTATTTTTCATATTATGTTTAAACTGTGGCATGGGAATTTGTACTTCAGTTTAGAGGCCTACACCTGTGCTGTCAGACTACATAAAGGGTTGTCGAATGTGCGATATGACGATATAGAATGGCGATAGAAAAACATCTACCGTTTGATATTATGCTTTATCATTTATATTGTTGTGATGAAAATCACACTAATCATTTTCATCATTTGAAGTCTGTCCGTACTTTTGCGTGGACTATGTTAATACATTACTCTTGTTGACTTATTACTAGCAAAGCTTTTATTGCACTTACACTAACTTAAAGATAGTTTTCGTCAACTCTCCAACTCTCCTAGCTGAGCCTTGTGTGCGGACGTGTGTGCGGACGTGTGTGCGGACGTGTGTGCGGACGTGTGTGGGGTGAGCCCTGCTCGCAGTGAAGCAAAGAGCAGTGAGTGCACGGCTCGTGATCAGAGAAAAATTGGTTAAGCAGATCCATACCAAGTCTTATGAGTCTGAGTACTGAGTCTTGACAACCAAAAAACTATTTAGGAATGATATTTACAGAACGTTTGCTACTGTATGTCGTGATATGTATTGTTCTCTGGATATAAAATGATCTATAACGGGAACTTAAATGTTGGTGATATCGCACAGCCCTAGCTACATATATTATTGATCTCCTCCACGGCTGAACTTTGGCCTGTAACCAAACTGCCGACTTACCAAACATGATGACTAAGCACAGCTGATAGAACACGTATGTGATTAGGGGTGACCTAAAAGTTAATGGGTTTGGTCAGCCTATAAGATGTGGTACGCGTTTCTGCAGAGTAGACAGTTGTCAATAAAGGTATAACCTTTAAGGTATAATACCTGAGTATTTTGTTGCTTAATGTGGTTCCCCCACAACAGTACAGTAGGCTGAATCACAAATTGCAGTGAAATGAACATGAGCATGTTGAAACTTGTTCATCTTACCGGTTTGGGCGGTCTGTGATGTGGGACAGTACTTCCGTACACCTCGAACACTGAACTCATTCCATTCTCCTTCTATAGACACACAATGGTCGTCCTTCATGCCTTTCACAGAAATCTCCTGCGCACATTGATGCTCCATGCAGGTGAAAATGAACTTCTGTTGAATCACGCACACACGACAAAACAAAATGCAGCTATTATAACCTGAAATGCACTCTTTAACATCACTGCAGTATACCATATTGTTTATTTACTATAGTAATATTTGTTAAATTATTTACATATATTAGCCATATTCTGCCAACAACAGCAGTCATTTTCCTTAACACATTGAGGAAGTGCCTGGTTTATGAGCTAAATAATCTATAAAACAAATCTGACTAAAATCAAAACATCAGATTACATTTTTGGGAAATAAACATTCAAAAAGCAAATATATAAAATATGAAAGCCAATAGTGTGCAGACTTACAATTAGGTCGTGCTGCAGACTATTTTATTCAAAATTATTTACATTGAGTACAATTACAAGTAGTACAAGAAACAGGTAGGGATCAGTCATCTTGCTCAAAGACCTGTAAAGGGGAGCCAACTCAGGGGTTTAAACCCACAACCTTCCAGATGAGAGTCCAAACCTCGGACTACTACGCCTGCTCACACCACCCCCCCACCAGTACTCATACAACCATGAATAAGTCTGACCTTGTTCTGCATCTGAACCGTGTATTTGAAGTCACCCAGTTCCTTGGCTTCTGCATCGCGTGTAAGGCTTTCCTCAGCCTCCACACTCCACACTTTGTAGACCTCACCAGGGTGTAGGAATTTGAAGTGAATAACGTCATCCGATTGGTTGGTGACACTGATGGATGGAAGGTCAAAATAACCTGCAGATCAACATGAACACGTTTCACTAAAGGGCTGACACAAATCGACACATTATTGATGGTGCTTGCTTGTGCACATGCATGGATATTCCATTTGCTTTTTAAACAAACTAAAAAAATTATTTCTAGCCCTCCACTAGGAGGCGCCAACATTGCATTATCATCCTACACCTAATGTATCCAATCTGCATTGACTGCTGCATGGTGATTCTGCAATGGATACTTACTAGATCACATTACAATTACGTTACACCATATTTGAAATACTTTGGTTTTTCAAGCTGCAATTGCTGCAGATACATTACCGTTCCTTAAAAAAAGTGAAGGAATGCATTTTTCTACACGTCTCACATATTAAAAGTTGATACATCATCTGTCTGAGGTTGTAAAAAGCTGGTCGTTGTGGTCAATATTATTGAGTAGGTGTCAATGTAAAACATCAACAACTGACCAATTGCAATCTTTACAATGCCTTTAGTGTTTTAAAGAATGTAATGACATAATAATATAATGACATTTTACATTAATTTCAACATGAACTATTGATAATCACAGATTTTACCTGCTTTTTGTAGCCACACGAATGGATCTATTTTTTGCATCTACAGTACTATTATTCTTTATTGTCAAAAAGCAAACATCAAAATGGTTCTAGGTGCTCTCGTTACGGAGTGATGATGTTGTTCTTTTGTAAACTATAAGGCAGATGAAGTGCAAAGTTCCATTATCGAAAAGCCAGTGAAACTTTTCTAATGCCACCCAACCACTCACATGTATGATCCGCCAAACTGGTGGTTAGATAGCTGAATTCGAGATTTTCAGGTTCAGATGTGTCCTGTCCAACCGCAGCAGTAACAAAAACGCAGTATTCCTCTTTGAGCTTGAGAGAGGAAAGGTCACAGTGATAGTTCGCCGTATCCACACAATCAGCTGGGACACTAAGAGGATCACAAGAGGCAGAAGCATGAAGGGGAAAACTGGTTTTTCACTGTTAGTTTCAAATAATTAAAAATTAATTAAGAGAACACTATTCCAGATTTGATCATGGTAATAATTCTGATATATTATACATATATTATACATATATTATACATCTTTGTACACACACTACTTTTGAAGATATGGCTGTGATATTTATTGTGAATCGAGGCTTCAGGGAAGGCTCACTGTACTCCCAGCGCAGGATGTTGGTGAGGTTGCGGCACTGCAACGTCAGGTTAGTTGGCGGAGGCACTGTAGAGGAGGGACAGTTGTTATTCAGCATGAAGTAGATTTCCATATACCATAGCTGCTTGTTTATAAAGGAAGAAAACATGGCTGTATTCTTAGACCTCCCACAACCCTTGTCATCAACAATTGCTTTACTTCCCTACATGTTGCAACAGTGCTATGGCTAACATACAATTATAAACAGAATTAAGGAATTTGCACTACAACTAGGGGTGGGGGGGGGGTGGGGGAAATTGATAAAGTATTGCAATATTTCCCACAGCAATACTGTAATCGATACACGGACGCCAAGTATCGCAATTTAATTTTATAAATTGCACATGAGAATTTGGTGTATACAATATTTATGACATGCTCATGTCAGTTAGTCGGCTTGACAATCACATTTTGCAGCAATACAATTTATGTGAGATGAACCAACCGATGTTCACAAAGTTTTTCTTTGAGGACATAATTTGAAGTTGGAAAAAGTAATAAATTGTAAAATATCGCACATGTAGCCTCTGGTGAATCCCACCCCTAACTACAACCACGCTAATATATATTTTTATTTCATGATATCGTAATTACATAAAATGCACTTTAAGCATATAAACAATGCATGGATATGTAGAGTCATGATGAAGCTCAATTGCACTTATACAGTACAAATACAAGTGTCAAGCATTTTCTATGTTACCATCATGTTTCATAAAATCTTTCCAGAGAAACCATAAACTGTGCAAGCCTACTAAGCCCCCCGTTTCTGCCCGTTTTTAATAAAAAAATTAAAAATAAAGCTTGGTATTACTATTTACATGACCAAGTAAAGTAGTCTAAATTAATTTAATTGGAAAATCCAAAATAAATGCACGATTAGTTTGTTAGATATATAGCTTTTGTAAATTCCCATTCCTTCAAATGTTAGGCTACTTTTTTTGTTTTATTTAAATGTGACAATGTTTACAAAAACATGAAATCCTTAAGTGTACCATTCAGAAACTGCTGTAGCATTTGTAGTATAAATGATAACACTGCTTTGCTAATGCTTTCTAGCATGAAGACTTGGGCTAACATTCAGTTAGAGCATAAGGAAGCAAGTTGAAGTTTAAAGATATTGCTACACAACTTTAAGTCTCTAATATTCTTGATAGAACAAAAAGAGGAAGGAAGTGAAATGTGCATCCAAAGAAAGAAACCACTTAATGTATTTCAGACACAACCAACCTCACTATAATAAAGTAAAGAGGGTACTGCCTTGCTATATCATGCTGTTAATAATTAAATAAAGTAATTTCACTGATCAGAATACTAAAAAAGATGGAACTGCCTTTATGCATGTCATCTCTTTCCGTCAGCCAAATTCAAGCTGCATCTTTTAGCATTTTAGCAGTTAGCAGACACTTTAATCCGAAGCAGTTTATATTATTATTATTATTTACTGTACCTTCTTCAATAGATTAATATCATACATGAACGATTGTAAGCAAAGAAAAAAAAACACAATGACAAAATGATGTCATCAGGGCTAACAAATTCTCAATATATTATTAAATCTTCAAAATAATTGCTAATAGCCTATATAATAAAGTACTAGAGCAGGTAAGGTAAAAAGGTAAGTGTTCGAGAAATAGCTTTGAGCATTTCTAGAGCTACTGTAGAGAATTATCTCTGAGCATTTGAAGAGCTACTGTAGAGCAGCATTGTGGTGTTTATATGTGCAACCGTCTTAGCTCAGATCACAAAGGAATGCATATGAGTGTACAGTTTCATTTCCTCTGTGAACAGACTGTGCAAAACACCCACAGATGAATGAGAGCGTGAGAGAAAGAGAAATCACAGCTAGTTATAAGACCGAATGAGTGTTTGAACATAGGTGACAACCACAGTTGTGTCTTGGTGGGATAGATAGTCACCACAAGCCATTCTTGTTAACACACACACACACACACACACACACACACAGGCATGCATGAACAGACAAACATTTACGGGACGGATGATATGATGATGACAATGTTGAGATTTTGCTAGACCCTTTTCACTACATGCAAATTGGGTCTGGTTTAACCCGACTGTGTGGCTAATACACAGTACACTGTGCAAACACTTTTAGCCAATTTGTTCAGCTACAAATCAGAGTTTGAGCACTATATATTCAGGTTTGAACAAAACGCAGGACAATTTTGGAGAGAGTTAGTAGAAGAAGTATGAGAGACGTTACTATTACTGCTTAATTACGCTTAGGACAGAAAATAGGACTAGTTTTCTAAATTCAGAAGCCTATGATGGACCCAGATACATTTTGCCATATACTGTATAATATGAAGACTAGCTTGTCTAACAAAATTACACGAGACATAGTGAATGGTTTACTTGGTTTAAATGGTTACTGGTTTATTTGAAAGTGATTCAATTTTTTACTGCATTAAGCTGGTTTGAGGTCATCATGGCTATATTGTCACGGCCTGTTGCCTGTCTCTCACTGTCTATTAGTAGTAGTCTAGTCTAGCAGAGCCTTTACATACGTAAAGTCGGGGACACAGTGCTTGCTAACTGCATCAGTACCCGCCTACTTGACAAGCGAGGTGTTTTGATTGACATGCATGATGACCAACTATGTAACTCAATGACCAAGTTGGACGTTAAACTTTCAGTAAGGAACACTAAACAGGTCTCTGGCTGTTCACAGGTCTTGTAAATCTGTACAATTTGTAGGCTACAGTTATTGATTAAAATAAATTTCCCCATAGACTACATTGATAAAATGTCAGAATTAACAGCAAAAATAAGCATGTTTAATGGTTTTGGTCTCTATAGCTAATCTACCTGTTCATGCCAACTGTACGGGAAGTGCATTTTTTTTTTATAATTCATCAGTTATAAATATATTAGCCATGCATGTATACCCTTAAAATGAATAGGGGGCATAGAGGGGGAAGAGGTACTGCAATGATGGCAACGGCCAGAGCCAGCAAAGCGCGGTGTTCAAATAAGTTCTTGTGAAAAGCTGTGGGTGACGTCACGGAGGGTTTGTCCATTTATGTACAGTCTATGGGAAAATGTGTCAGACGAGTTGCCTATGTGATGTACAGTAGTGCTAATGAAGAGGCTGAGACTAGGGTCTATGTATCATGTGACCTAGTGCTAATGAAGAGGCTGAGACTAGGG
>JAODOY010002193.1:0-10000 GCA_025399855.1 Forbesichthys papilliferus
ATATCGTTACGTGGAATTATTTTGGTCACGATAATAGTTTAGTGAAAATCTGATATGGTGACACCCCTAGTAGTGGCATGCTATTGTTAAACTCACTGAAAAGAGTAAGATACATATGATTGGATTTTCAAAATCAATCTGATTATGTTTTGCAAAACGAATTCTGCTTTGTTGTTAAAGTGTAAAATGGAAAAGAATTCAAAACTACAGTAAGAGACCGTTAATAATTAGGCCTACTTTGAAGATGTTTTTAAAGTAGAAATTTAAAATTGAATGTATAGGGTTAGGTTAGTGTGTGTTAGTGTATATAATTTGTGCACTTTTAATAGCAGAAAACATTGGCTGGTAAAAAAGATGTGGCTGGTAAAATTAGGCATCAGCCACATTGGCTGGTGGGCAAATCAGTTAATTTTTCATCCTGCACCTGGGTATTTACCGGAGACCTCTATTTCATGTTTGCCAAAGGTACACAGGGAGGCAGACTTGAACACCTTAAACAGTGGAGCCGACACAGAGGATGTGTTTATTCAGCCTCATTTTCACTTAGGGGTCTACTCACTTTTGTTGCCAGCGGTTTAGACATTAATGGTTGTGTGTTGTGTTATTTTAAGGGGACAGCAAATTTACACTGTTCTACAAGCTGTACAATCACTACTTTACATTGCAGATAAGTGTAATTTCTTCATTGTTGTCACATGAAAAGATATGCTCACATATTTGCAAATATGTGAGGGGTGTATTAACTTTTGTGAGATACTGTATATATATATACATACATACATATACACACACACACATACATATATACACACACACACATACATACATATACACACCCATACATACATATACAGTATATGCAGATATACATACATACACACACACACACACACATATAAATATATATACACACACACACACACACACACACACAAACACATATATATACATACAGACATACAGTATATACATACACATTGTATATAATACCATTTTTATTAAATAAATAAATACAATCTAAATGATGAATGAGCTATTGTGAATAATGCTCATACGCTATACTCAATAGAGTGTATAGAATAGAATGTGTGTATGTAGATTATAAAGCACTGACAACACCATATTAACTGCACACCTAAAGCACTGTGGCATATGAATCAAGCTGCTATGCCACTGTCAGTGAGCCGCACAAAGCCAGGCACACTCACCGCTGAGAAGGGGTCTATTGAGGTTGAACTGCTGGGGCAGGTCCTCTATGTCGGCGATGCGCTGGTACATGGCCCTGGAGAGGTGGTCTGCGTGGTACAGGCTGCCCAGGATAATGCTGGAGAAGTAGATGGGTTCTGTGAAGTAGCTCATCAGAGAGCCCTGGATGCCCACCACATTCCACCTGTTCCCGGGAGACACACACACACAGGAAGGGCTGGTTGTGATCCAGTTCACATTTACCCACAATCTTTCTGCGTCGCTGACTCCAACTTTAAGGTTACTGCAACAACTGTTTTCATTACAATGTTGAGTACAATAGAAATGTACTTCTGACTGCGTTTTACAGTCTACATTTACAAAATAACCATATGCTCAGCCATGTCGCTGCAACATCAAAAACCAGTATGCAAATGGTGCCTTCGAACTTTCCAATAAAGCTTTTTCGACTGAGTAGAAGGTAAACAGTTCCGCTATGTGACATCATATGGATCGTTGTGATTGGTTTTAACCTATTTAATGGCCTGGTAAAAGTGAAACAAAATCAACCTTGAAGCGAATAAATTGTCGCATTTTTGCATTTTAAACATTTATGTTGTGAGTGTATGGTGTTGTAAGTTACCCAAATGTGTTTTAACCATCGCATTTTTGCGTCGCGCTTTGTGATATATATATATACATATATACACACACATGTATACACACATATATACACACACATGTATACATACATATATATATATACACATATACACATATATATACATATACACATACACATATACACATATATATATATATATACACACACATGTATACATACATATATATATATACACATATATATATATATACACATATACATAGATATATATACATATACACATATATATACATATACACATACACATATATATACATATACACATACACATATATATACATATACACATACACATATACACACATATATATATATACACATACATACATACATACATACACACACACACCCTCTCCCTGGTAGCGAAATGAGTATCGAGAACTGTGGAATTTCACTGGTGGTATCGACTAGTACTGTACATTGCTGGTATTTTGACATCCGAATCAGTAACACATATAAATATTAAGTAGCTAGTAACTGAGATGTAGCTAACCTACATGCTAACCTACATACAACAATGACTAGCGGGCAGACACAGAGGCATTATCACCATCAGATAATGTAAAGATCGGACTTGGTAGGTCTAGTTGGACAACATAGGACTGTAACCAAATTACCAGCAGCCATACATTACCTCATATATTAACCTTATTATTTTATTTAGCAACGTGAATCTCTGAATGCCCGAATTGCTTCTTCTACCCGCCCCCCCTAGTTGTTTTGGTAAGGTAGATTGACTTGCTCATGGGAACATCCAAAACTAAGCTGTCAGGTAATAAAAGTTTCTAACAACCCCTGGGAAAGGTACGAAGTTACATTCTACATTGCTAAACTTGCTATTAGCAAGACACAGAAGAAGTGTTCATATCTCAGATGTATACGCACACCCTCACGAGCAAATGTTACACATAAGCAGCCACACACACACACACACACACACACACACACACACACACACACACACACACAGACTTGGAGGTATCCAATTTCATTTCCTTGAAACGTCTGTGTATTTCTATGCTGTGTCATTAGCCAACCTCTCCCCAGTCATTTTCCCATTGACATGCTCTGTGAAGCATTGCCTGCCTGCTTCCTATAAAGCTGTTCACCAGTGACAGACAGAGGGAGAGAGAGAGAGAGAGAGAGAGAGCGAGAGAGAGTATGTGGGGGTAGAGGAATATGGAGAGAGAAATGGAGGAGAAGAGAAAGAGAGAGAGAGAGAGAGAGAGAGAGAGAGAGAGAGAGAGGGAGAGAGATGGAATGGAGGAGGGAGATGGAAGAGAGAGGTGCAGGGCTGAAGGACCATTACTGGCTGACGGCAACTAGACAGTGACAAACACCGTCCGTGAAAGGAGGGGCAGAGAGCTCCCCTCTGTGTGTGTGTGTGTGTGTGTGTGTGTGTGTGCGTGCGCGTGTGAAATTAACAACATGGACCCTCGTCAACGACAAACACGACGGCGCAGGACCTCAGGGCACCATGTGACGACATTAGTTTCCACATGCAGTCCCGCTAGGTGTGTGTGTGTGTGAGATTGAGGCCATGTCAATGCAAATTCCAGAAACCCAAACTCTTCAGTACAATCTACTTTAAATGATAGTATGGAATGTGTAATGTTTACTAAACGTTCCTACGTACTGGTGGCCTTATACCGCATGTCATTTCGTAGCATATGCAGTGCATTATAGTATATGCTAATGGTGCAACTGTGTTGTAATGTGCCACAGATGCTCACCCAAGTTGCTCGAAGCACAAAGTCAACACAAGGAGCGTATGACTCGAGAAATTAGAGGTCTAGAGTAGTGGAGGGGTTAAAGAGCCTAGAAGAGCTCTATGGAGAAGTGGTAGAGAGGAGTGTCACTCAGCACTCAGATGTGGGAGGAGCTCCAGATCATTCCCGGTCATTCCGGACAGAAATCAAGCAGCATCTCTAATGGAACATGGAGTCTCCAATTGCTACATTTATCTCCCATTTACTGCTGACTGAAGTAATGCAGCAATGATTTCCCATCGAATGAAAGCATTCACATTTGCAGTTACTTACAGCAATCTTTTTTTATAATCGAGTGTCAGGAAAATTCTGTCAAGTGGCATGTTTATGTGAAAAGTGTAATGGTTTGACAGCCAGAAATGTTATGCATCACACTGAATATGAGTATAAACATGCTCATTGCCCCACATGAGACAGTTGGGAAACATCACCATACCACCCAGCTGTTGAAGACTGAGCTTTAATGCAGCACTTTATGTAACATATGTAGCATATGTGGTACACTACGTAGTATGCAAATCTATTCTTTCAGACTGTTACATACAGGACTCCCTGTTCCCTCCCTGTGAGACTGCAGGGAGGGAACAGGGAGGGCACAGACAAACTGTGCAACCTGTTGTTGTACACTAAATAGCCCCCCCACCTTTCCCCTCCGGCTAACGATCCCTCACACAAGAAGGAAGGTGGGGGGGAGGGGGGCTTCCAGGGCTGGGCAGGCTTCTCACCTGGCCAGCAGGCACGACGTGAGCAGGTCAGAGAAAAGGCCAAAGTGCACTGTTAATGCCTTTAAAGGTGTAGTCAGCTATTGCAAGCTATTTGTAAGCTAATACACATTTGGTCAAATTCACCAAATATATCCCCGCATTTCGCTAGCTTACCGTTCTCTGCTGTACACAGCCCTGGCTCCATAAATAGTAATATAAACAAAGTGGCGAACACCGCTCATATCAGCAAAGCCATAGTACTATGCTTTGCTTCACAATGTGGTTCCGCAGACACGCGGAGGAATATTGTTAGCAAACGTTCTGCAGTGACTTTAACTCAGGCACTGCAGCAAGCTAATCCCGGTGCACATGCCGTTACGCTCATTTCCCCAAGAGGAGACAAAATAAAACCAAATAATAGAGCAGGAAGAATCAGTTTCGTAGGAACATGCAGAAAACCATTTTGCAATAATATCTTAATCTATTCCATGTTAGTACACGTATTGTATCGCCATATTCTTGCCAATACACAGCCCTAGAATTCACTACAGGTTCTAGTAACAAAATGCTGTCAGTAACTTCCGTAGCGCATTCTGACACCTCTGCTCATCATTATAGTTGGATAGTTACTGCATGTAAAACCTAAACGGTCCCGTTAACAAGGTTAAAACCAACTCAGGCTGAAAGGCCAAATCACGCAGAAAAAGGTGCATATTTAAAAACAGCAGTATGTGTGTAAGTAGCATTGGAGTTGCCTTTTATTGGTGGCAAGTCCAAGGCACACCTGTGCAATAATCATGATGTTGCATTATTACGGCACAGATGAATGGGAGCAAAAACTAAAAGTGTATTTTCATTCACAACTTGTGAGATACATTTGAATGGGAATAGTTATAATGTATGTTATGTGTTCCGCTGTGTTGCCACTAAATCTTCTACCCATTCTATCATTAGCATGCTCCTTCTTTGTCCTGGATTTCACAGTTCCACTAACTCCTCCTCTCATTAAACAAGCCCTGCAGTGAGCATACTGTAGGTTCTCATTTGCATGCAGAGCACATTTGTTTGAAGTATACTGCCAGCTTCAGTCCTGAATACCTTATACTCAAAATACTGTAGCTGATCAGGATGTTCTGTTAGCAGCACTAAAGCATATCGATGACACTTTGATTGGTTAGAGTGCATGCGGATGCTTGGGACACATGCACCAACTGGTTCATCATCATATACTGCACAATAGCAATAGTGTTACTTTTATATAATACATTCCACCACTGGTTCATCATCATATATTGTACAATAGTGTTACTTTTATATAATACATTCCACCACTGGTTCATCATCATATATTGTACAATAGTGTTACTTTTATATAATACATTCCACCACTGGTTCATCATCATATACTGCACAATAGCGTTACTTTTATATCATACATTCCACAATAAGTGACTACTACAGTATGTGTTTAGACCTTGCATCATCTACCTGAAAAGGGGAAGAAGTAATTCGTGGAGCAGAAGTTATGTCCACCTTTTATCATCCATCAAGAAGAAAGTACACTTCAGCCTTGAACATGGACAGAGACTAAATGTGCTATGAGCGGCACATAAAAAAAATACCTTTGTGACAAAGGACCCATCAGTTCAACTGTCCCTGACACCACCAATGAAAGGCTCCACTTAAATTGACTTGGAGGTTGTTTACAGCAAGCATAATGTAGAAGGCCATACCCAACAGCTACATTGTGTAGGAGTTAATTGCAGATTTAAGTTGTGTGAAAGGTTTTTGTAAAAACGTGTGAAATCTAGGTGTTTTTTTTACGCGAAATTAGCATGCCCTTTAAAATTAATTTGGACACGAGTGTAAAAACAACACATTTGCAGTTTCTACAATCTACATTTTTAAAAGAATGCTTCAGGCCTCAAATGTGGGAACGCTGGAATTACAATTGTTACATTCCCTGTCCCATCCCTTCACAGCAAATGCAGCTGTTAAAAATGATCTGATTAAATGGAGTTATACCCCATTAACTCCATTGTATCTAGTAAACCATTCCAGCCATTCCAGCATGCCAGCTGAGCAATATATACTGTAAATAAATGAACATTTTTGATTATTATTTTAAATCAAACTCAAGGGAAAGGTATTAAGTGTACTGTACTAGCAAACACAATTTCAATTTTAAAAACATAATACACTAATTTTACCCTTCTAAAACATGTGCTTTGAAAACTATTAGAATTGTAATCATGTCATGGCATTACATTACATTACATGGCATACAGTGATAACCCATATGTCATGTAATGCAATAAATGACATTACAAGTGAATACATTAAGTGAATTACCTTGCAATCTTATCACTGCAGGACATGGTTAGCAGCCTCTCTCCTTGCAGAACACCGTCCCATGTCTGGATGGTGTTGCTGGATCGAACAGGGATTGTGCCCTCACCAGATTCGATTTTAGTCCGCAGCTGGCCCCTTGCTTTCCGGTTAGGGTGCCTGTCCCCTTGGTCTGGGTGAATACACAAGGCAACTAAACGAAAGTGAGCTGTGAATGTGTCAAATGATGTTATTGTAGACAGACATTCTTAAGTATATGATTTGTCTGAATCTGATATTAAAACTGCATAAGGTACCCACCATAATCTATCTAATCTGTTGTACAGTGTATAAGTAGGTTCCCAAGGATTAAGAACTATATATATATACATACATACATATATACACACATACACACACACACACATTTGTGTTTACTGCATACCAATGTTGCTGTGTTGTTTAACAAGCCAGCAGGCCCTATCTATCCATTGACTAATTGAGTGTGGCTGTTTTCCACTGAGTCTGCCATGTAAAGTGGAAAACACTGTGACAGACGCACAGGGTAGTTAATCAGACCGACAGCAACGGGAAGAGCAGGGCAGGGCTGATAGAGAGAGAGCAACATCAAGTGCTAATTACCACAAATGTCTTTAAAATGTGTTTGGGACGCGCATTCGGACATGGCGGTGAGACCGAAATTAAATGAAACCAAGCATAAGGGAAGATAACACAAAGTTAATTTAATAAAAAATAAACCGGCATCGATAGTGAATTCTCAACAAGCGTGCAGATCCAATTAAAAATGTGTCGGGTTGAGGGGGGGGGGTGCTGGAATATTGCGATCTATCAAACTCCCTGGAATCCTGCGTGCATGTGACTGTTTGTGTTTGTTGTGTCCTGCTATCGTACTGTACCTTCGACTGCTGCCTCGTGTGGGGAGAAGATCCTAGCATCTCCACAAGGGGACGTGCTGATGTAGAGATGGAACTGGACGTTGTCCTTTAACCTGTAACCTCGCTTGTCACACCTCACAAATATCGACTTCTGCTGATCCTCCTTGCTGTTGCTACAGTGACAGACAGGCAGAACGGCCAATAAGCTTTGTCGTAAAAACAACTGAGGTGTGCTTAAACAGTGTGCTGCTACCCCCTTTAAGAAGCCTCAATCTAAATTATGTAAAAGTGACACTTAGCCCTAACATGGGCTTTTTAGCGTGAGGTGTGACTCTAAAGGCCAAGACGGTGCCCAGGCCCAGTCCACGCTGGTGTGGCAGCTTTAACACCAGCGTTTTTAAAAAAGTTTTTTGAAGGTGAGAGTTTAAGTAGAAAAGCCCTGCGTCCAGCAAGTGGGCCATATTTTTGGTCATAAAACAAATTACTTTTTACTCCAAGGTTGTGTTTAAATGTTTATGCAAGCATGGGTCAGGGAAGGGGGGGTTGAACTACAACCCAGCATCTAATTTATCAAATATTACCTTGCATTTCACTAGCTATTTGCTAGCTATAAACTATTCGGTACTTCTACACAGCCCGGGCTCTGTAAATAATAATAATTATGAACACTGAACAACAATGCCAAATTGATTCACAATGCCATTCAATGTGTGGGGCGGTGCATCGGAGGGATATTGATCAAAGCTCGAAGTTAGCAAGTGTTCTCGAGAATGACTGATCCTGCCTTTAAGTAGTTAAATCGCTCTTTGTCTGATAGTGAGAAGGAAATAACCTATAAGCAGGTTGATTCAGACTAAACACTGACAGCTATAGTATCATACTGTATCTTATATGGTTCATGTGGCTGAATGGCTTGAGTTGTTGCAATACTCAACATAATTGTAGTGACACACGATGCTTAAATTAAATACATACCAATGGTTCACACACCCTATACATTATTTTAAAAGTCATGAGTCACAACACTTGTGGACATCAACATAATGAAAACCATGCAAGGTCTCATTACACTGTAGCGCTTAAGTAGCATAAAATACATTAAAACAAGTAAGACTAATATAGAGGAAGAAAATACAATTAGGAGTAATCAGTGATCAATAGTAATAATGGTTTTTGTACTGCCAAGATTAACTACATTTGTTGCAGGTCGATTTAATAATGAACGTCACGATGGGTTTAGAGTGCTGCTATGGACTATTGCCATTACTGGCTTACTGCCCACACACACACACACTTACCTGAGGAAGTACTCCAGCTGTGTGTAGAGGTATCTGATGAGTGAGCGCCTGGCAATGATCTCGGCGTGGCAGTCATTGAGGGCCAGGCCACGGTCACTCATGTACTCACCGTTGATGCATTTCGTTCCTGTGGAGACGCAAATGACCTGCGCTTCTTTCACATCTGTGCCTGAAGTACACACACACACACACACACACACACAGTGAGCAAAGAACAATGGATGGAACAGTTGGAAGAATCTTCAACTAGTGATACAAATTTTAAGAAATGTAACCCAGCTTGGTAAGCAGTTGATTTATCATGCAACAAACAAGTAAATAAACAAATTATATCTTGCAAGCTGTAGAACTAACAGCGTGATGGCAGCAAATCTCTGTGAAAGACATGAATTGTATTATTTTCCTCACACCTCATCATGTCTGTGGAGCATGTGTTCCCTTTGTGATATGATGGTGCATTTTGAAGATATATGGCAAGAGTAAGTCTTGTAAAATCCAAACAGGTAATTAATTAGAGATGTATTTGAATATTTTTGTATGTGCAAGGCTTCAAACAAGGATATGTTTAAAATAAAACAACATTTGCATTATTTCAAATTTGACAGCACTGTGTTCATTTGTAGATATTTACAGTGCAGAATCCTTTGATGCTGCAGCAGTGATGATGCACTAAGCATTATTTCCTGTAGTTTTGGAAACAGGCTTTCCCCTGGGACAATAAGTGCTCTTTGTATGGAGAAATCGTCTACCTGTTGTCATGACGACTCCTGCTAGAACTTTCCGCCGGGCATGGGGGGAAGTGAAGTTGTCTGTCAGTTCGCTGAACTTATCTACCACCAGGCGAGAGACAGCGTCAGCCAAGACCTGGAAAACCACATGCACGCAGTTA
Source organism: Forbesichthys papilliferus (assembly GCA_025399855.1). Taxonomy (NCBI): domain Eukaryota; kingdom Metazoa; phylum Chordata; class Actinopteri; order Percopsiformes; family Amblyopsidae; genus Forbesichthys; species Forbesichthys papilliferus. The sequence continues at coordinate 9,755 of JAODOY010002193.1, forward strand.
ACGTAGTGCACATGCACGCAAGCAAGCAAGCACGCGCACGCACACACACACAAGATTTTGTATAAATTGTGTCAGTTTAAAAAGGGAGGGTGATTTTATACACCCCCAATGTATTGTGTACCTGTCACACTGTTCTAATGCAGCTCAAAACAATAGAGAGCATACAAAAAAGATAATATAAACTGGGCTGACCCTCAGAGGTACAGCACATCTGTTGTTGAGTAAGCCTGGTTTAGTTTGACATTA
>JAODOY010002194.1:0-12297 GCA_025399855.1 Forbesichthys papilliferus
AAATCTCCTTACAGTGTATCACTCTAGCAGACCCCTTAGATCATCCAATCAACTCCTATTAGCAGTTCCACAGTCTCATTTGATAACAAAGCCTTCTCGGTTATTGCCCCGAGACTGTGGAATAGTCTTACCCTTGGTATTAGATAATCTATTACCATTGATACGTTTAAGTCGACTTAAAAAAAAATACTGGGCAAGTGATCCACTTGTTAAATCAAACTCTTGCTGAAGATAGTCGGAAGAAGAGTGAAAACATTTTCCTAGAGAAAAAACGTTTTTCAAGGCACTTTCACTGTCAGCTCACCTTAACAATGCCCTTAGCTTATTGTTCAAGAGAAGTCAAACTAAAACTTGTGATATCACGATGGTCTCACTTGTGCAGCACCCCAAAAGAGCAGTGTATTACACTGTTGGAGATATGCACTTGAGGTGGCACCAAATAAAACATCCCCTACAGAATATTACTGAATGACACTACCACAGTGGTCACCTATTCACAGGCGAGCCAATCCATCCTTACAGTGTTGTGACCTTGCAAATGTAAAACTGCTCCTTAAAGTACATAGCTCTGTGTCAGTCTGGAGATTGTGAAGTCAAAGTGTAATGTGTATCTTGGTGTTTGACACATTGGCCTCTATTTTATCAATGTAAGCACACAGTCTAAAGTGCATGGTGCAAGGGAATTTAGGGCATGTCCAAATCTATGTGTGCTAGTTTACCCGTGGTCACTACACCAGGTTCAAAAGGGTTGTACTTCTCATTGTACAAAATTATTCATATATGTGTTTCGTTTGAAAGATACGTAAACCAAGTGTAATTTCCCATTCCCTTTAAAAGCTAAGGCATGCTTGCACCTTGGCAAATTGCTATTCACATCTCCTTCTCTGCCGAGGAAACGGCTCATCTGCTAATTCGCAAAGTTAAAGCGTGCTAGCAGACCATAGAGCAACAGCATGATTCCACAAAGCTCCCTAAAATGTTGATATACACATTATACAGTATTTTGACATTGTACTTTTTAATATTTTGTATGTTTTTAGGCTCCTGTGCTTCCCTGTGTGTGTATCAAGCAGTGTACACGCATTGTGCAGCCACTATATGCTTTTTATTAGGCTACTATTACTGTATATTTATGATGAGCTGTTACAATAGTGAAATTCTGTGCCATTGACGTCAGAGCAGGTATCTCAAAATCACTTCCTGTTACCTCAAGATTGCAATGCACCTGACCACACTTAATTTTAATACCAACACACCCACGAGTGCAAAGATGAGTGTGAATGCATTGCCATTTAAACAAAGTGGGCGCTGGTTGAGAAAATTACTACGGCATCAGTGTGAAAATATCAGACATTTAAAATGCGCTTTATGTCAGGTTTAAGATAATTTTTTAAGATAAGTTGTTAAGGTCATATTAATTATTGTTCTATTTATAGTAACTGTATTATCAGAATCAATTAACAAAAGGAATATGCTTATGAAACTCTGCACAAAATGAGTGAAACAGATATGATAGTTTAGCCATATATGTTTGTAGATACTGTGATTTCCTCCAATGAATTCACCATTTACTATTGACTTGACCAGTTTTTGATGTTGTATATGATATCATTGTAATCCTTGCATATCATCATAATCACATTGCATATTCTATGTTATAATGTTTGGTTCAAGAGATATGATGGAAAATACCATGGTTGCCATATCACTACAATGTGATTTTGCGATGGCTCTATTTCTGAAAATGTTCAGGTCATAACATCTTAAATTTAGCACATATCACCTGGACTAATAGTCTTTAGATGAAAATGCTTAATTATTTTTAGTCTCATTCGTTAACATTTTATTTGAAGTTTGTTCATTAAGACTGACATAACACTGTCATAACCATGACATGACAGCTGTCATGAACATTAATGAATGTTTATGACTGTTGTCAATGACTGTAATTCAGTAATGTAATGTTTAATATCAAGTTGACATTTAGGATCTGTCTTTGTCATGACAACTTGACATTAACCAAAATTAAATAACCTATCATTGTCTTTGTAATGACAACTTAACATTAACCAAGATTATATAACCTGTTATTGTCTTTGTCATGACAATGTGTCAATTACCCAAGACAACATAACCTGTAAATGTCTTTGTCATGACAACTTGACAACATTAACCAAGGCCAAATAACCCATTGTAATAAAGCTTTATGACATATTTATGAAAAGTGCAAATGTTACCACTGTAGTTGAGGACAAGTTAAAGAGTCATGACACATTTAGAATAGATAGATATTTGACAGTGTAATACAATGTAATGTTTTAAAATGTATGTATATTTAGTTGTAAAACTACTCTATATGTATTATAACTTGTATGTTTAAAGCTACTTCTTGGCCAGGTCTCTCCTGAAAAAGAGATTTTATTCTCAGTGAGATTGCCTGGTTAAATAAAGGTTAAATAAAAAAATGACATTTTAATGACAAGTCAAAATTTTTTTTAATGTCATGTCGTCATGACAAAGACATTGACGGGTTATTTTGCCCACAAACATGGCTCGCATATCTACGTGTTATTGCAGATGTTAATGAACTGACAATGTTTATATTTCTTATTAATTTATAAGGGGTTAGTTAGTTAGTTAGTTAGTTTACCCCCAATGATCAGATGATAAAATTGAGACAAAGCTGAAACCAAACTCAACTCAAACGCAAACTAAAATAGTCTAGCAAGTGAACTTTAATGAAAATTCCTACTCTGAGGGTATATGAAACATTGGGATGGGTAATTACATGCATTTTAACTACATTATCTACACAAAGTTTTTGAATCCATAAAGCATGCAAAAATAGTGCAATTTAAAATAACTGTATATATGAACTGGGTACATACACACGTTTGCCTTGCACAATGTCGATATAGTCTTCAGAACGTGCATAATACCCATCCAGACTCAGGGCTCCCCAAAAGTTGGACCACAGCTTGCTGTGCCGAGTGACAAGGGGGCCAATTATTTTTCTGTAGGAAAGTGAGCAGAAAAGGTTGAGAGTACTGTTGTCAGAATGGATAAAAACCAGTGACGTGTCACAGGCAGCCAGCCAATGAATATAGTGTAACCTTGATAGTGGCCAAGAACACCTCCAGCATCTGAAAAATAACCCCTGCACTGATAGCAATAGTGCCTATATGATGACAGATCTCAATGGATTGTTATACAAATCAGACATAAAAATGATATTGGGCCTCAGACCACTTTGGCAAATATCTGAATTTCATACATATATATTTGCTGGTGGACGAATAGTCCTGTAAATCAAACCACCAACCAAGGGATTCCACTATTCTGAGGAGTAACCTAGACACTGAAATATTCACATACCTATAAATAAAATGTTATGGATGAATATTGATTTAAAGTAATACAATACCAACCTTTATGAGTCAAGATTTTCTGCAAACAATTCCCATACAATCTTTAAATATACAAGAAGGAATTTTTCTTTATGCCAGTAATGTGGCAGCATTTCAAAAATATGTGGTTTACAGAGACATTTTCAAAGTCATGAGCGTGTGTATGTTTGTTTTTCGTATAATGCAAAGTGACACTTCAAGCTTAATGTAATAGAGCATTGCATGTGCCCAATTCAAAACAGGAAGCCGGCAGGAGTTATTTTTAATCTCCTATAAAGTTTGTCTGTAAAGTTCTTGTGGTTTTGCCCATAAACAAATAAAACAGCCTCATTGAATACAACTGCCTTGGAAAATCCCAGAAGACCTTCTAAATATAATCCAATGTAATGTCTAAATCAATACCTGTTTTGCTCAATAAGGATCTTCAGGGTCTGACGATTGGTCAGCATCACATCTGAATCAATGCTGAAATAGAAGTCACATCTGGCGTCCTTCCGACAAAGATCCCTTATCCATAGAAAAACATATGCAGGCAAGAAAGCTGTGAATTTACACTGGCTCTACTGCATGTCTGCAGAGGACAGTGTGATTTAGTTTGTGTTGATAAGCCTCAGGCTGACTAATTATGTAGCATTCTCTGTTCATGTTTGATGGATAAGTTTTTGGTACCCTGCAGACTTCCCGATTAAACATTAGACTGACGCTCTGTGAGCAGGACCAAGGCCAACAAGAGAGATCACTTGGACTGTTAAGCATAGTCAGGTCCAGTGGGTCTCAACTGAGGGGTGGTGAAACTTGCTTTATGCTAGTCAGTTACCAACAGCCATACAGGTGTATAACCCGCTAGATAAAGTTCACAACCATGGTGACAACACATCAAGTAGGAATAACCCTCTAAGAGTTAATTAAAAAACATTTACATGTCATGAACTTCAAGCAACATAACAAACATTACAATTGATTAATAACAGTAGGCAAAGATTATATTTACATTATATAGAAAATACATACCTCTTAAAGAATTCTGAATATAACTCTATGGGAGATGTCTGTAAAGCCAATGATGGTGCTTGGACCAATATCCTGCCACTATCCCTAAAGTCTGCTTTATAATGGCTGATTCAGCCATTATAAAGCAGACAAATGGCTCTTTGGAATTAATATTTAACAACTGTGTGGTAGCACTGAGGCACTGTGGTCCTGTTCGCCTGAAGTAACTGCCCGTAGGCATTACAAAGAAGGCTGCAGAGCGTAATTACGTTAAACTCACTGTAGCGCCAGATGCAAAAAACATAAATATGGCAGAAGCCAAAAGGTCACAAACAGTTTCACATGCAGGGGAGCATTTTTGCTAATGTTTTGTCCACTTTGGTTTGCACATGGCACGTGGCCAGCAGGGGCATTCCTGGCCAAACTGGCACCCCAGGCGGAGCTGCAAAAATACCCCCCCCCCCCCACACACACACACACACCTTATGGCAATATTGTGCCCCCAATGACATTAATATTTTCAGTCAGATTCAGAAAGATTACACTAGCCAATATAATAGTTTCTAAATGTTAATCCTCATGTTAAATGGGAATGTTCAAATGGCAGACAAATACATTATTACGTAGTCATTCCACAGTCGGAAACTGTAGTCTGGTGAGTGTTTAGAAAGGCGTCCCAAATAAAAAGTATTAAATATTATTATTATTATTAATTGTATAAGTCCAAGCACATCTTTCAAAGCCACTAACATATCCAATACAGCCAACTTGACAAATAAGTCCACAAGTTTACAACGGTGATATGAAAACATAATGAAGAGCTTATTAATTGCAGTGCCTTTTCAAAGTAGTGCAATCATGTCCATTATTGAGCTGGCACTTAACTGAGCCACAGTGTAGGCTGCATTCAATACAGAGTTCTGAAAACCTTTTCATGAACCCAGTTGTGGTTGCTAGCCTTATTAACAAAGAGTGCCTGAATGTCTGTGGTTATCATATGACTTGTTATGCAAGAATTAAAATATACAAGTATATTTTCCATAGACAATGACATTAATGTCTATTACCAAGTCTACCAAATTCTAGCTATTTGGAATGCTAACAGCTAACAGCTGGATAGCATCTGGATAGCAAGAGGATATTTTTTAAAATAGTTTTTATTATGAATTCCAATCTTGAAATATGTCAAAAGCAAAATATAGGCTTTTATAATCATTGTTTTATAAAACGTAAAAGTGTTTTTTTTTATATACATTTCTGTTTGTTTGCCTTCCCCTACACATGGAACCCTATGTGACTGCCTAGTTTGCCTATGCCTAGAAATTCCCTTGATTGCCAGTGTTATGATCGATAGCTACAGTAAATATATTTGATATAATATAGATGATAATTTGGGGGTGCAGCCTATTATTTGGGTTCTATATATCTTCAAAAGAATTGGCAAAAGAGTGTGGTTTTGTAGTGTGGTGCACTCACATGCCCATGTTTCTGGCGTCTCCTTGGCTCAAATTCTCCTCTGGCCCAACAACCTTTAAAGTGTTGAACACGGTCCTATTCTCCTCCCAAAACTTTTGGATGTGCTTCTCATGATAAACCTCCTAAGAAGATGGATAATGGTAAATATTAAAATATAATAATGGAGACACATATTTGATGAAAAAAAGCTAAGTAATGTGGGATGTAAAGCTCAGAGGACTCACATTGTTATGTATGAAAACTTTGAGTTTATTTTTGGGGTAATCGAGGGTTAGAAGTCTCTGGAAGAATTCTGGAAGAAACGGTGTGGGCTGTTCAATGAACACTCCAACTAACACATTTGGGTATTCCTGTTTAGACAAAGAAAATAATACATTAATGCTAATTCTGGAATAGCATTCATAACTAACCATATCATTCTTAGTGAAACAAATCCATTGCTATTACTTTTCTAACGTGCCTACATTTACAGTGACATTAATTAATTAAATATCACTTAATCACTGACATAATTTGGCATCTTTCTATTTTCTGCCCTGGACCTTATTTTAGCATATTTTCCAATGCAAATGGAAATAATTTTTCTGTTAACTGCTTCTCATACACATATTGTACATACAGTACATTGTAGAATTGCTTATCATCATTAGCACATGACTGTGCAATGTGAAACCACACAATGTGAAAACAAAGCCAATTACAGATGTTTTGGTTTAATGAAAAAAAATGTTGGGGTACACATCCTCACAACTCTAAACTAAGCTATTTTGGCCAGTCGCCACAATTAGGAAACTAGCTAAAATAAAGCCATGTAAAAAATTTATGTTTATTCTAATGTTGGGGGGCGGGGGAAGTAAGAAGTTGAATTAGGCCATCATAAATGAACATGTAAAATAATATACATATTGCCTCAAAAGAGCAGAACTCAATGAGCCAAATGGAGATATATAATGGTCCCTTAGATAGTAGGGTTAAACTGGAATGAATACAGCAAGTAGAGAAGGAAGCATTTTTCCCACGACACGGAAATCCAGACCGCAGCAATCAGTCTGAGCTCCTGATCCACTTGACCAGTTCACTGCAATGGTCCTGAGCTGCACATGAATAAGGACCCGACTGAAACCTTGTAATTTCTGAGATTCCGCAATGACAGCGTCTCGGGCAAGAAAGGAGGGGGCACCTATGACCGTGCCAGCACGACACTGGGAAAGAGAATTCCCAGGGTTCTTATTAAAGCTGTAAGGACCTCCAGGCTAAATCACTGCTGACGAAAAACACCAGGCAAAGATACTTGGAAGGACTGGCTGACGTGTAGCCTACATTCTGCCAGAGGCAAAGAGGCTCTGCTTTAGGCCTAAAACGGTTCTCAAAACCAAAGTATACAGAGCGACAGGCGGGATTGCCAGTGACCTCAGTTTTCCCCCATATAAGGTGCAGGACACAACAGACACAGTGTTCCTAAATGACCCCATCTCTATAACTCTGGAGGACATGGAGGCTGTTTCTCAGGGGCAAAGTCTTCACTCCTTTCCACAGGCCTTGCATATTATTCAGTAGTAGTATTTTGTTATGTTGGAGGTTCAGTAACCTAATTTCATCTAAATGTTACATGTATACAGTATCAATGAGTTCAATGCTTGTGAAGGGCATCAGATGGGTTTGAGTATTACCATTAACATCTGCAAGGCAATAAAGATTTTCTGAGTTCATTGACAAAATCATCACAATGCAGGTTTTTTTTTTACATTACACACTATAATGTCAACATAAATTCACTGATGCGCAGTCTTTGGTATTTCTATCCACGGGAGTAGTGTAAAAGTCACGCTGAATAGCTAAGACAGACTCCACCACATTACTTCCTATGATGTATGGCTTATATGTTGCCAGCCTCTGCATTTCCGTGACAAATTTTCAGCGCAACCACTGCAACTTACCAATGTGGATAAAAGCCATACTGGGACACCCACTAAAAGGCACACTGGCTGACAGTGACACTCCTTAAAGTGAACCCTTCTAAAAAAAACAAAAGCCATATCCTACACCACAGTAGCCCATATTTTCCTCCTGCAGAAGTTATTCTGCTGGCATTCTTAATACGGAACATGGCAATACGGAACAACTCAATTGTACAACCAAATGGAATGTTTCCCAGAAAAAAAAAGTCCAAGGCACTGAAGGGCAAACAACGTGTTATTGTTGGAGAAGGAATGCGTACAGCCCAAGGAATCTGGCTTATCTCATCTGTTGACTAACCATAGCCTGCACTCCATTCTTGCTGCTTTAGGCTTTGCTCGAAATATGTATAGCCAGGGTCAGCAATAGGTGGCCCGTGGACCATAACTGGCCCACCATCAATCAAATCTGGCCTGCCAAATTATTTAGAAAATCTGATGTTTAATTCCGCATAGGTAAAATCCCCCACAGACTATACCATATTAAAAATGGTATGTTGTGAACAGTGGAACTAGATCACACCAGCTTGCTCCTCTGAGTATTATACCAAGAATTGAAAAACTCAAATTGTACATTACAATCACATAACAGGAAAGGTGGAAATAAAACCATTCAGTAATATAATTTCATTAGTCAAATAGGCCAATATCTAGCTCTGTCAGTTTTTTAAACATAATTTGCCCTTTTAACAAATTGAGACAGAATGCAACATTTGCTTGCTGCTCATTTGCTTGCTTCTCCCTTTAAGAATGGATGAGACGAGAGCTCGTTTTAGATTGTGTCAATAGCTGCATTTACATGAACCCTATTATTTCAATTGGAATCGGGAAAAAAGCCCAAACCGAAAGAAAAACTGTAAACGGTAAACTATTCTGCAAGCCACTATATTATAAAAACGGTAGGCTACAAAGTCTGGACAAAACAAATGTGACTCGCGCAAATAAGTGAATGGGAATTGATATTATGGTGACGTCATCTGGAGTCATACATTTCTCTAGCAGTCACAGCTTCATTCTCCAATATACCTTCCACTAGAAGCCTTCTAGTTGATTCTAGCTGATTTTAGCCATTTGCTAGCGGGACACGTTACATTATGAGCTACATAATGTGTGCATGTTTAACATCAATTCCGATAAGTTGCAATGGCGCAAGTAAACACCGTTTAAATAGTAAATAGTAAATAGTCAATCGGAAAGATTCCATTCGGATAGACAAAAAAGTGTAAACTCAGCTACTGATTTCAAGACATGCAGTGGCTAGAATGCCGGCAAGGAGGGGAACTCCAGACGTTACATTAGAGCATAGGGCAAAGGCACATTATGTCCAATGAAAGCCAATGGTTGTTTCTATATAATGCTTTTCATTTCATGTTTCTATCTGCTACAGAGGCTGAGAAATAAAATATTTTAGTGAATATACAATTCTGTCAAGTTTTAAGAAACCCTCAGGTTTTAGGATGTGGTTTTCAAACGTTTTACAATGTTTTTTTAGACGGCTCCTTTGGTCTTAATGAGTTGAAATAGCTTTTGATTATGTTCTGGCTGGGAAAAGATTTGGCCTGTGGCCAAACTTACTTACCCCTAATGTACATTATGAACCACAATGGAAGATTAGCCATAGTTTCTTTGGAGTGTTATATACAGTAAGATGATGAAACAGCAAAGTTGAAGAGAAAAAGTTTTTGTACAAATATAAAGCAAGGAATATAGCTCTAAAACACTTACGTTCATGTGAGTGATGTCCATCATATTCCGATCACAGACAGTACAGCCACCCTCATAGCTCCAGACATTGGGGATATAGTTGGCCAAGTAATTCAGGTAAATCTGTAATGTTCACCTTAGCTGGTCACAACCAAATCTACACTAAGATAAAAGTAAATGTCTCTATTGATGATGATATCCAAGTGAACATTGTACATTTTTTTCTGAACTTTAATAAATTGTGAATTATGCTGTAGTCATAACTGATAGGGATTGGTAAACACTCCTGGTTTTAGCATGCATGCTTTGCAAACATTTGACCTACAAAGTCCTGTGGAACATTTCTAGCTCATTATAATTGGGTCTGCAAATCTTTAATATGTTGTGTGTGTGTATATACACAATACAGTATGTATAATATGCTGTATATATTCAATTTCTATAATATAAATTGTCTAGATCTAGTCTATGGATTTACTAGTGTATTTGTGCTTTAGCTGGTGATGTCTCTAGGGAGGTTGAATCAATACGACTGTAGGGTTCCCAAGACAGACTCTTCTGGGAAAGTTTGGAGTATTAATATTACAGGAAAGAAAAACAAAATAGGCCAAGCAAGTGTTTAAGGAGGTGATTACAGTATCTCACAGACATCCTGCTTTGGGCTTTGACCTCTTTCACCACAGTGTAGTCAGAGAAGGATGGTATACAGAAAATGAGAGGACATCCAGGGAGAATTCTTAAAGCCTAGTTTTGGCCGCAACACACCTCTTGCCACTGAATAATGAGCTGGCTGCAAAGGAATGCTTGCACTAGGGATCAGGGAGAACAACATGTTGCTCCGCTGAAGTGAGAGAATGCAATGGCAATGCTTGCTAGATAAAAATGAAATCAGAGCAGAAGGGGGGCAGTGTAGTAGAGGATAATTCTCAAATGGAACACTTTCTAACAAAGAATTGCAATGTATGCTTAACGACCAAACGACTCGAGGTCTTAGTAGCCCACAGAAATAAAATAAACTAAAAAGACTCTGTGCTGTAGGCAAACCCCTTCCCACAGATGTCATTACTGATGATGGATAACGGATTTGGAGGGATAATCTTGCACTTACTTTGGTGTTTCCGTTACCATGGACAACCACTGGAAGTGTGTCATACACAGTGTTTCTAACTCGTACCCTGTCCATTCCAAATTTGAGAAGTACTTCGTCTGCCAACGAGGAATCACAAGACAGTTATGTTCTGCAATGCTAGTTAACAGCACTGTCAGAGATGTTTAATCTTACATGATATGATGGATGGATTATATGATGATAGATTCTATGAAATTCAATCTAATAACAAAAACGACATTAACAAAGAAATGCAGAAATTAATCTACTCAAATTAAGATAAATGTATTTCATTTTATGCTAATTTCATCTTCCATTTACCTATAGCTCCATTCAGATTCTGGAATATCTGGCATTTGTGGTCCAAAGTCATATTTACAGATACCTGAAAGGATGAAAAGTTTTTTTGTTAAGTTTGTTAATTACTTTATACTATACACCACCAGTAGAAATAGATGTTTGCTATAATGGATACGTACACGTTGTAATGGATCCAAGTATATTTTGGTGTAGAATAGCTGGTCATCATCATTGTCATGGAGATTCCACTGTGCAACAATTTTGTTTATGTATGGTGCATAGCCAATTATACCTGCAAATTACAGAATTATGGTATAACATTTCACACAATAAAATAAAGTATCGGGTGCAATATGTGTTTTACAAGGCCATACAAGCATGGCAAACCATTGCTGTAAATTATCCTCCTTAGAAATATGAACATTCTACAAAAGTGTCTTGGGTGGGTAGTTCTCTGCCCACAGACCAATGAGATGGAATAGTTAACACTGTTTACTTTGCAGTCATACTTTATGACATTATATAATCAGTAGCATCCGTAAATTCATGGTATGCTAAGTTTCTCACATATGTGTACTATGTTAAATCTACTGTATACTCTTCTTTTCCTTCACCTTCCTCATTTTCCTCCTCTTGCTCATACACACACTGACCACAGTGGTTGATGGCAGGGTTTGGCTATGTTGTTGTTCAGTGCAGTTTTTGGGATCCCATCATTAAATAGACCGCAGACACTAAACACAAGCTGAAGAATAGATATGCCTTAGTCCAAATCTGCCCTACAAAGGCAAAAGACCTTAACTCACCAGAGTGTAGAACTGAGAAAAACAAGTTTGTTTTTGTTGTTCAATATTGTAGAATAATGAAAATGTGGCAATTATTTTTTTAATGTTTTATGTTTAAGTTTTTTATTTACATTAAAATATTGAGCTCAAACATGATCTTTGACCCTTAAACGTAAGTTAATGTTCTCTGCCTTTGCATTGTCTGCAAAATAATTGTAACGTCCAGGGTTGGGGCTACGGGTGCCGCAACCCTTTGCCCGCGTCGCCAGCGCCTCGCACCCACACGTGCAATCAGCCGATTGCAGTCTGGTGACGCTGGGCTGGACGTTGCAGGCTATTGTTCATGTTCCTGTTCATGTTTTCTGTTCGAGTTCTGGTACATGACTGTGTACGCCGTTTATATTCGTTTAAGAGTTTGTTTGTTTCCCTTTTAAGTTACATTAAAGGGGCCTCACGGGGCCCGGGGGACGCTGGCTCTGCCTGCACTCGGGTGGCGAGGTGACGTCTGGCTGGGTTGGGTGGCTGTCGTTCCTGGTTCTCCCATGTTATCTCTCCCTGGCGGTGGGGGGCTT
>JAODOY010002195.1:0-12297 GCA_025399855.1 Forbesichthys papilliferus
GGGGGGGGTTGTGATTATTTGGTAACCTTTCTAATTTCACACTTGTTAAGCTTCAATGTAAAAGGCAACGTTTTAGAAAGGAGCTCCCAAGATGGGTGAATGTCATTAGTGTATGGTGTGTGTGTGTGTACTTGGTGTGTGTGTGTGTGTGTGTGTGTGCATGAGAGAGTGTGTATTTTGTGCATTTCAGAGGGTTGGTTATGCATTTATCAGTAGTGAGGTTCTCTGAGGCTTTCTTTCACTACAGCCATGTCCACACTTGCACACACAGTACATTATTACAATAACTATGGTAGGAAAATGGCTTGGCCCCTGTATTCATACCTCCAGTAGACCTACTGTGCATCCAGCATCACAATCATTACATCTCATGAGAAGTTGATCCATCTTTAATAACCTAACTATTAGTTTCATTAAAGCAGTCTCTCTGGAGTGGGCCTCTTGTAGTTTGATTGGTTGGCTTGAAGGCTTGAAGGCTCAAAACATCCTGCATGTGCCGTCGCCCAAAGTAGCATTTTAACAGGCAACATAACAAGATAGAAATGCAGTTTGTCCCACACGCTGGTTCTCTGCATGAATACAGCCCATCACGCTGACCCTGGATCTGTCCGTGTCAGTAACAGTAACCCTATATGCACTTCAACAGCACACATAGGGCCACTCAAACAACATAGATCACTGTAAAAATCCTGCCACCAAATGAGATGATCGCTCATTTCTGTTGTTCTCACCTGCAGGCTTCTCCCCAGGCATCTGACGGCTGCTCCTCTGGTAATGTTTATCCTCTCTCTCTCTCTCTCTCTCTCTCTCTCTCTCTCTCTCTCTCTCTCTCTTATATATATATCTCAGTCGTTCTCGCCTTTCTCGTGTTGTATGCGATGATGGGTCCAGAGATGGCATTTAGCTAAAGAGCAGAGAGGCTGTTAGCTTGGCCGTTCATCTAATCAATCTCACTCATGAAACCACTGTCCCCTCCTTGCCCCCTCTTCTGATCCGCCACTCCCCCAGCTCCTCCCTCTCTCACCCCTCTCTCTCTTGCTCTCCTTTTTTTGGTTCCCTCCTTCTTTACAGGACACATGCTAAAGCATGCCAGACTAGCTAATTATATTGCTAATAATAATGCTAATTATATTTTACACTGATAGTCGATGTAAATGAGTCAGTATAATTTTCAAGTCATAAACCGTTAGGGTATAAGTCAAATTTCATTGAACAAACCAAGCTGTTTTTTTTCCCCAAAATAAAAAACTCAAAATTCACTGTTTCAAAGTATTATGCACAACAGGGGCCGTATTACAGAAAACATCTTATCTTAAGACATAAATTAGGATAGGATGAAAAAATAAAAAAAACTAATACCAAAACAAATGTGGTATTACAGAAGCAAATCCTAACTAACCATAGCAGCCAATGACACAGAGGTATTATTTGCAGCACGAGATGGTGCATTGTCATGCATGAAGAAGATTTTGCAACGGAAGGCACGGCTCTTTTTATTGTACCATGGAAGAAAGTGGTCAGTCAGAAACGCAATATTTTTTGCCAAGGTCATTTTCACACCTTCAGGGACTGTAAAGGGGCCTACCAGTTCTCTCCAAAACATGATTCCACCACCTCCTTGCTGACGTTGCAGCCTTATTGGGACATGTTGGCCATCCACCATCCACTACTCCATCTCGACCATCCAGGGTTGCACGGCACTCATCAGTAAACAAGACTGTTTGACATTTTTTATTTTTAAATGTATTTCTGGGCCCACTGCAACCTTTTCTACTTGTGAGCATTAGTTAGGGGTGGCCGAATAGTAGGCTTATGCAAATCTGCAAGCCTCTGAAGGATCCTACACCTTGAGGCATATTCAAATACCTGTTTGCTGCTTTGTAATGGCAGTTTAGCAGCTGCTCTCTTAATCCATTGAATTTTTCTGGCAGTAACTTTATGTTTTTATCTAGACGAACCCATCTCTGCTCTGAATCAACCACACATCTCTTTACAGTACGATGATCACGCTTAAGTTTTCAAACCCTTGTCCAAGGCATTGCAATATTTTATGCTTTTCCGCAACAGAGAGATCCTATTTCTTTCCCATATTGCTTGAAACCTGTGGCCTGCTTAATATTGTGGAACATCCTTGTTATAAGTAGTTTTCTGATTTCAGTGATCCAAAGAGCCCGGAGACACAATACCATCCATGAGTTTGATTGAAAAACTAAATATTTAATGTTTATGACACTTAATTTCAATTTGCATAATAATTTGGAACACGGTATTATCCCTCTGTAGCAGCCGCCGATGCTGCAATATAAAAATAAACATCTGCCATAGAGCCTACAATAACCCTCATTGTAGAATTATGTTGTCATTCTTTGTATAAACTGCCTATCAATTGTTTTTTTGTTTTTTTACTATAGCCTATTTATTGCTCAATAATAAACACAGATCATATTTTACCAGGCATTTGTCAAATTGCCCTGTAAATTAAAACTTTTACAGACACGTTGATCCGCACCTATTTTTCAACAGCAACGCTGGATTATACATATAGACAAGTAGGCAATTTATAAATAGGTCTACTCCATGTGCAGCATTTCCCTTTTTTATGTTGTAGCCTTTGAGTCAGGTTTGCAACATAACTGTGTGTGTGTGTGTGCCTGCGTGCACGCGCGTGTGTGTATAAGACTCAAACAGCAGTGGGGCTCATCAGTGTTCACAGCAGGAGCTCATCAACACACACACGAGCACAGCCCTATAAAACAATCTGAAGAGGTAGGTTTACATCAAACACACAACCTCTACATACAGTAGCACAAATATATCAATGCCTGCATGCATCATTATCATTACCACGGCAATGTCTCACACTGTGCACGTGATGAGTGAGGCCAATACTGTAGCATGTGCGGCTCATTATACTTTACCTACATGTTGCCTGTTACACATAATCAATGCTCTCTCTCTCTTTCTCTGTGTGTGATGACAACATAGGAAATGCATGTGTTGAACTAGCTGCAGGCACAAATGGATAGAGGGATGAAAGGAAATAGCGTCAAATTTTCAGGAGAGATGGGAGTTGAGAGAGAGACCTTGCTGCAGGGAAAAGTCTTCTCCACAAAGACTCACTGTTGGGGTCTGTCCGGCAACACCTCAACACCCTGAGGCCTACACACACACACACACACACACACACGTACACGAACACACATACATGCATAAATATAGACCTGAACGCACTGACATAAAGACAGATATTCCTCAAGGACAATATTTTCGCTCCCTCTCCTGACCTAAAAACATAGACATAGTGTAACATAGTTAACATAGTGTAAATAAAAGCAAATTTACACAAGTCAGCCTATCTAACTTCAAATAAGAGGTTTTCTGTCAGTGGAAAAAGCACTGAAAAAACAAACACAATCTCTAAACCATGCAAAAACTGCCTATGGCACATTACAGTAAACATATTTTCTGCTGTTCTCCTTCTCCTCAGTCCAAAAGTAAAGAGACATGTCTGTCTTCTTCAATGAAGTAGTGCATGCAAGTTGCATTTCTTTCAAATATATTGACAGACAACATTACAGTATAGCCACTGCCAGGGGAGATAAACATACAGCCACCGAACAAGCCACTGAACTACAAGGCCCAAAGAACCCTTATCTGTCCAATGACAATATACCGTACACATGCACTGTCCTTCACATAGTAAACGTCACAGTGCACGACACAGTATGACATCTCCATCAGCTGCATACCCAACATACCCGCGCTAATACTGTAAGCTTGTGTACGTATGTACAATACTGTATGAGGCAGTCAGCTTTAGCTTTGGAGTAGGCTCTGGTTTTACAATTTCAACAATTTACTGTAAACTATACAACGATAATGTTAATTCAATGTTCAGCGTGTCATATCACGACAAGTCATAGAGATGCCTCAAGCTGGATAGCGCTGGTCTTCAATCAATGATCGCTGAGGTGGTCTAACAGTAGGCTAAATCAACACAACATTCTAGCAAAGCATTTAATATCAATCTCTTGATATGGTATCGATCGCTGACTGTCGTGGACAGGACAGGACAACCATTGCTGCAATACTGATGAAGTATGAAGTATGGTACAACGAACAGTATGATAAACTCGAGTTGAGACAACCGATAGGCTTACCTTTGTGTTTGTGTTGGGCTATGTTACCATGGTCATGTCATTAGTCCTACTTGGTTTCATAAAATAGCATGCTTTATAATAACGTTTCCTTGTTTGGCCTCATTGCGTGACACTCCCAATCTCCCCTCACATGAATGCATATGCATTCATAAGGAAGCGCATTTTGCGATCCTGTGTTCCTTCAGCAGGCAGAATATCATTTTAGCCATGTGCGTGCTGTTCGTACATACAATGCCCTGTTTTTAGGCACAAAGAGTTTACGTGTAAAATGAGGCCCATAGTGCTTTATTATGTTATAAGCATAAAAAAGTATATATAGCCCATTCTTTTTTACATTTTTAAATTTGTATTATTTATTTAATTATTATTTATTTATTAAATAATAATAATAATAGCCCATTCTTTATATCTCAGAATTTTAAGTGTGCAGATGCTTCTATCTGGATCAGTTAAGACGTGCAAATAGGGGTAATCCTACCTTTCTGTCAGTGTAATAGCAAAGGTAGTTAATGTCTTTGTGAAACGTTAATGTTAAGACGTGCAGTTTACATCGGGAAGTAGACCTACTGTCTGTAGCCTATTATATAGGCCTATTGTTTCCATGTGTAGCCTATTTGTAG
This sequence comes from Forbesichthys papilliferus, assembly GCA_025399855.1. Taxonomy (NCBI): domain Eukaryota; kingdom Metazoa; phylum Chordata; class Actinopteri; order Percopsiformes; family Amblyopsidae; genus Forbesichthys; species Forbesichthys papilliferus. The sequence continues at coordinate 4,781 of JAODOY010002195.1, forward strand.
CATGTTGTAAAACTGTAAATCAGTTGATTAAGTTGAACTGATATGCTGATATGCCTGTAAAAATAATCTTGAGTGAAGCATATAGACCTATGCTACAAAACAATGACCCACACATCTATATTTGACAACATATGTCAAAGCAGTTACAGGTGATTCAGTGCACGTATCAGGATAACCATTCACGTCCCATCCATCAGGCACTGACGGACAGTATCTCAGAATCACAGCTAACAATACATTTATGGTGCATCCATTGATAACAATGTTCTTGGTCTGAAGTTTGAAGCTGTTTCTGCGGTGTATCTTGCAAAACCTACCTTTAAGGCTCTTGGCCAGGCTACTATGACAAATAATAGGCTATGTGATGCTGCCTGTTTTAGAAAAACTAAAAATCTGAATTCTAAGAAATAAAGTCTGAATTCCAAGATAAAAGGGTTAGGGTTAAGGGGGTCGTAGTTTTGAGAAATAAAGTCATAATTCTAAGAAACAACAGGCAATTCTGAGAGACAAAAATCATAATAACTAGAAATACAGTCAATTAGGCATGCACTTATTTTATGTGGCATAACCGGGCTTCCGTATATATTTGTGAAACAGTATGCAGATCATCTGACAATCTGCCCAAACAGGAAAGGTTTAGGCTAGAGAGGGTTGTTGTAATCTTGTCTTAATCTAATGCATATTAAAACATTTTTATTTTCGGCAAATATGTTAATTACACCAAGGTTAGTGTTAGTTTTGTTTTTGTATTAGGCATTGATAGTTTACTCCTCCCTCCCCACATGAGCATGTGCGTGTCAAAAAACAACAAACACACATTGAAATGCATTTCAAAGCCTAGCAACGTTGTTGTGAGCGGTGTTTGCCACTTTGTTTATGTTTACGGAGTCAGGGCTGATTAGAAAAAACTGATTCATTATTCAGCACGCAGAGCGAATGGCAATCTAGCGAAATGCTCAGATATAGAGTATATGGTACAGTTGACAAAAGGTGTATTATCTTACAATTAGCTTGCAATAGCTGACTATACATTGAAATAACCACTGCCCAGGTGATGCTCATTATGTCAATGATCCCCCCTCCTCACCCACATGCAGGGCAGGAATGCCATAAAACACACACACACACACACACACACACACACACACACACACACACACACACACACACACAGGTGGAAGGTGGAAGCACATCAATCACAGACCTGTCATGGTGCATGTTGTAGCCCACACCAGCAGCATCTGAGCACGGACCCCAATCAAGACATACTGTACATTCACAGCAGCCCACTGTGCTACTGGGTGGACAGAACATAAAGACCCAGTGCTGACACAGTGCTGATGTGAGATGAGAAGATGTTGAGAATGAAAAGAATGCAATAAAGGTCAGATCTGTGGAGGCAATGTGATACCACAGGAACCTGAGGGCCATTGGGGGGGGGGGGGGGGATACAAGAGCAGAGGTGAAATTCTGACAGCTACATTGGATGGGTAAAACATGCAGTGTGCGCTCACCTGCAGTGTGTGGGCTTGTGTGTGTGCATGAAAAGCCTGCCCATCACACAGAGAGCTGGATGCATATCGGGGCCAATAAAACCGTTTTATTAAAGATTCATTGTTGTAGAGACAGATGATGTGCGAGGGCGATGGATTGAGGAAGGAAAGAGAGCGCGGGAGAGAGAGGGAGAGAGAGGCAGAGAGAGAGAGAGAATGAGTGCTCAGGTTAGTGCAAGAGTGGATTATACAAAAGACACCCCTCTCCGCCCATCACACACGCACACACACACACACAGCAACTGTGCGTTTTAATAGCCTTGTCACCTCGAGCTATAATACCAGACAATGGCTCTCTGAGCAGACACTTGCCGTCACAAGTGTCTCCCTCGCTCCCTGAGCTAACTGGCTAGCTCGCTGCAATGATAGATCTTAACCTTAGCCTATAGCTTTAGCCTTAGCCTTAGCCTCAGCACAATAGGCCCGGGGCACAACGTCAGATGGGACCGCCAGGCTCGGCTGTAGGCAAGACGAAGATGACTCCACTGGTTGCTTCTTAGTTTAGCTGCTTTTTTAGTTAATATACACAGTAGAAAGCAGAGAGAGAGAGAGAGAGAGAGAGAGAGAGAGAGAGAGAGAGAGAGAGAGAGAGAGAGAGGGGGAGGAGGGATGCGCAGGTAGTACGGAGAATCAGGGGGGATGGGTGGGGTTAGACAAAATGAAATCAAACGTAAAATGATATGTAATACCATTTAAACCCATCTACACACACACACACACACACACACACACACACACACACACACACACACACACACACACACTGTCAGTTTAGCCCGAGAACCCCCCTTACTCTCCGTCTTCCATCTCTCAATCATGCTATTTGAGATGATTGAGATTCAATCCGGACGCTGATGACATTTGAGCAGGTACTCTGTTAACCACTCACCTCTGTCTGTCTGTCTGCCTGTCTGTCTGTCTGCCTGTCTAACACAGTGAATAGACAGGCTGTAGAAGAAGGTGCTGTGGGTGAGGGGTTGTGATGGGGTGGACTTAAAATGGAAAAATTGGAGTTATTGAGCAGAGGGGGTGGGGGGGGGGGGGGGGGGCAGGGGGAGTGGGAGAATAACAGAAAATTGAAGGGGCTGAAATGGAAAGAGAGTAGAATTGTGGAGTGGAGATGGGAGGTGGAGCAAAGGAGGATTTGTGACCAGAATCAGAGGCAACAACGAGACAAAGGAAAAGGGAGACGATGCAGAGATGGCAAACTCACCAGGCCAGCAGTTATTCTACCAGACCAGCAGTTATTCTGCCAGACCAGCAGTGATTCTACCTGACCAGCAGTGATTCCACCAGACCAGCAGTGATTCCACCTGACCAGCAGTGATTCCACCAGACCAGCAGTGATTCCACCTGACCAGCAGTGATTCTACCTGACCAGCAGTGATTCTACCTGACCAGCAGTGATTCCACCTGACCAGCAGTGATTCCACCAGACCAGCAGTGATTCCACCTGACCAGCAGTGATTCCACCTGACCAGCAGTGATTCTACCAGACCAGCAGTGATTCCACCTGACCAGCAGTGATTCTACCTGACCAGCAGTGATTCCACCTGACCAGCAGTTCTTCTATCAGACCAGCAGTGATTCCACCAGACCAGCAGTGATTCTACCAGATCAGCAGTGATTCCACTTGACCAGCAGTGATTCCACCTGACCAGCCGTGATTCCACCAGTGAAGGGTTCATATGCAATCATATACAAACACATATATAGTGTCTATATGTAATTGTTAAGCCTAGTAAGACTAAAAGAAAAATTGAATGAAGATCTCCATTGAAAAGTCTTTGAAGCCAGTGCATACTGTAGTTGAGTGCATAGCTGAATGGCCTATAGGGTAGTTGTATCTCCACATCTTATTACTAAGGAAACAAGTAATTTCTCGAATTGACCACACCTGTTTCCAATACAATCTCTTCCATACACAGCGTAAAAATCACCAGCACCTCCACAGTGACATTTATTGTGAAAGTCAGAAAGGCCTTAGGAGGCTTGTATTTTAATAAAGGACTGTAGCAGAATCAACACTGCGTAGGCTCTCTGGATTAGCGTGTATGGTTATATGTGTGTGTGTGTGTGTGTGTGTGTGTCTACATGTGAGTCTGTATGTGTGTGATGATAATCAGGGGAATGTGATTATCAGTGTGTTTGAGAACATTGTGACAGGGATAATTATGTTTGATTACTAAAGACCCTGGTGAGATTCACATTATCAGCTGCGCTCCTTTGGTGTGTTCCTAAACCCTGATGGTGAGCTGCTGTGTATTTTCCTCATAGAACTGTCTTCTTGTTTCTTTATTAGACTTATTAAAAGAACACTGCTTAAATGCATTTTTAAGAGACAGAAGACACACATTTTGACAGAAGACACACATTTTGAACATTATGCTTACCCTATATGTGTTTTTTTTTTGTTTGGTGCAATTGTATGAAAGCTCATGTGGCTACAGTATTGGGGGAGGCTATAACTGCACTGTACACATGGGAGCTCAGTTTATAGAGTAGTTGAGAGGAGTGCGTGTCATTCAGCACTACAGAAATGTCTCTTGGAGTTTCAAACTGTCAAAAGTAGATGTTTAATGGCCTTCAGGAGCTCTGAACTGCATTGGCTTTCAATTTGAGTATTGCATCAATTTGTTTTTTTGGGGAAGAAAATACAATATGTGTTGTTGCGTATTGTGTCTGTTCATACTTATGGGAATATTTGTGTCAAAATTGTCTCAATGGTTTCAAATTATGATTCAATTTCAGCAATCTGAATTCCTATCTCCAAGACCGGATCTAGCTGGACACATTGGCATTGTTTTGCTGTGCATAGGAGACTAGGAGGAGAAGAGGAGGAGAAGCAATAGAAGTTACGTGCTTTGGCTTGCTTTGGCAAAGCACTCATATAAATAGCTTTCAGCATCAACATTTATAAAATCACATTCTCGTTCCCTAATACAGTATGTCTGTGTATGTCTGGGAAGGAACAAATCTTGACACATCTCTATTGTGAGATCGCATCTGAGCTGGGCCAATACTTGCGGTCCAACTGAACACCAAGCCAACTCTCAATGCCCAAACACACCACCACACACACACACTATATTATATATTGTATGATTGAGGGTCATATGTTTGTCTAGCTGTCCTCAGTGTGTACAGTATGTTTGTACATGTGGCGCCATATCCATGTATGTACTGTTGGGACCAAAGCTATTGCTGCCCTTTTGTTTACATGTACGGTGTGTAGTAATTTAGACACATGAACACACACACACACACACACACACACACACACTAATTGGCAGATCAATGCATAGCACCATATGGTGTGGGATTCAGGGTTTGCTATAATTTATATAGATGACCAGCATGAACACATACAAACAGGCCTTTGAGGTTATATGGTCGTCCGTGTGCATATGCATTCACACATACTGTAGAGACACAATAACCCTGCTGCCAATGTCTATGTTTTCAAGCCTCACAAGAACTAATTGCTCAACTCTGATCCCCCTATTCCTTACCACTCTTATTACCTCTCTCTCTCTCTCTCTCTCTCTCTCTCTCTCTCTTGTTTTCATCATCTTATTTACACTGGCAATACCTCCACAAACATGTCTTCAATATGATTGAGCCCTTAATTAAGCTTTGGTGTGTTCTGCAGATATTATACTTTGACTACCACTCACGTTCATGCATGCACATACACACTCAAACAAATACACATACAGCAAGGCCTCTGTGCATGGTGCTACTGTAAATGACCATCTTTACAGTGGTAAAGTATAGCATTTTAGTGTGCAGCGTGGCTAAATAGTAGGCTATGCTGTGTGACAACTAGATAGATAGAGAATGGTGCTAACACATCTATAGTAATTAAGTACAGCTGGTTTTACAACAACTTATTCCGTTTTACTAGGCCCTGTGATGCATGTGTGTTGAGAAAACTGTAGGTGTATACTGTAGGCCCTGTGGTGCAGCTGTATTCACATAGATATATAGGCCCTGTGGTGCAGCTGGATTCACATAGATATATAGGCCCCATGGTGCAGCTGGATTAACATAGATATATAGTCCCTGTGGTGCAGATGGATTAACAATGTAGATACAGTATAAAGGCCCTGTGGTGCAGATAGATTGAGAACAGTGTAAATACTGGATATCTAATAGGCACTGTGGTGCAGTTGCCTGAAATATGCGGCGATGGTAGTAAATCAGACATTCTCTACAAATGCTAGGTGCTGTTCCCCACCTGACATCTGGTCTATGGTCTGTAGCTCCTGGTCCATGTGTCCAGTCAGATCGTGGACAGTGTCTAAAGTGCGTCATGTCTAAAATGTCTGTCCATTCATTTATGTATCTGTGTGCTGCACACACGCATGGACAGCCTTCTCTTTGTCTTACTTGTGTTTTGCTCAGCCGTACAGTACATGCTCTCTCTCTCTCCCTATCTCCTTGGGGCGAGTCTGGGCATCTGTATGCAGGAGCAGCAGGCAGGGAATGAGAGATTTCATTACTGCCTATACTCTAACCTTAATGAATAAACGAGAGCATTACCTGGCTCCTATATACTGCATGTAATATATACTGTATGTGTGTGTGTGTGTGTGTGTGTGCGGGGGATATGTTATGTTTATGTTACTGTGCATTATGTCTCCCTACACACACACACACAAGAGAATGGACACGGTGGGAGTTGAGCATACTGTAGCATTGTGAGTCATTGGGGGCAGGGTTGTGTTTAATAGGGCTAAATGAGCTGAATTAATGGGGTCTGCTCCTTACACTTACATGCCCCCTAAACATATACGTGTGTGTGTGTGTGTGTGTGTCTTTATTAATTGGGTCATTGTTCAACCATTTCATGCTCCCTAAACCTATGCTGGATTGATGTGGCTGTACAGGTTCGGTTTTGTACTGTCAAACTGCCTTCTATAGCAACATAATATGAAATCTTTAAATCGCTTTTGATTTGATATTGTTTATGCTGATGTTGTTGTAATATTACTCAACATACATTTACTGCTGTACTTGTGTCCGTGCGCATGTGTTTGTGTGATTGTGTGCACGCACATGATTGCGTGTGTGTGTGTGTGTGTGTATGTATATGTATAAATTACACTGATTCTAACATCCTTCACGTATCAGAATTTTTGCAGACACATGCAGAATATCAATCACTTCTCCCCCATACGGGTGGGTCTCTGGTTGAAGTGGCTAAGAACCTGTATCTCTAGCGTGTGTGTGTGTGTGTGTGTGTGTGTGTGTGTGTTGGCTTACGGTTAAAGGGTCATTCCCCAGTGTGTGCGCTGGACTAAAAGCAGGATGTGCTTAACGTTTCACTCCTCCTTCCCTCACCCACCTCTACACCCATCCCCTCCTGTGGGCACACGTCCCTTCTTCTCTGTATTTATCACCACGCATCGCTCACCCCTCATCTTGAATGATCCGCTCTGCACACTCCACCACACCCCTTTTTAGGTGTGAAATGGTCCAGTCCAAATCAGCCCAGCGGGGGGACAGGCTCCACATAAACAGGGCCAACCATTCTGACATGAAAGGGTACAGTCGTGGAAGAACAAAGTGCTGTGTGTGTGTGTGTGTGTGTTGGGGAGGGGGCACGTGCATGTGTGCGTCTGTATGTGTGTGTGTGTGTGTGTGTGTGTTTGTTGGGTAGCAGGCACGTGCATGCATGCATGTGCGTGTGTGTGCGTGTGTGCATTCCCGTGTCTCAGAGGGCTTGTCTGGAAGGAAAGGGTGCACATGTGATGTGTGTGATGTTCTGCAGTGGTTTGTGATTCTGTGGGGTACTCTCAAACACATGCTGGTCCTTTTGCAGATCTGGGAACCTTTGCATGTATGTGGATGTGTGTGTGTGTGTGTGTGTGTGTGAGAGAGAAAGAGAGGGAGAGAGAGAGAGAGAGAGAGAGAGAGAGAGAGAGAGAGAGAGAGAGAGAGAGAGAGAGAGAGAGAGAG
>JAODOY010002196.1:0-12297 GCA_025399855.1 Forbesichthys papilliferus
CCCCCCCCCCCCCCCCCCACATCCCCCCCTTCCCCCTACACACATTCATCTCTCTCGCCCCCCTGTCCCTTCATCTAACTCACCCCCACCCCCCAGCACAGTGGTGCTATGAGGACTAGCTCCAGGACTGCTCAGGTTTCACTCAGTTCATCTGCAGGCTGACTGTCATGGCAGTGGAGGAGGCAGCAGATCATCTACCCGAAGTAAGGCGCAGGACTGTGGGATTAGTTTTGTTTTGCCTCTCTGTGGGACCTTAACATGGATGTTATGGCACCAGCGGTCATTTGACGTTGCAGTGGTTAGCATTGCCCGGTATACGGAGAAGAGGGCACTGTTTAGTTGGTACTGTAGCATTAGCAAGTAGCCTGACTGCACCACACTACTGCAGTATGTGTGTGTGTGTGTGTGTGCGTGTGTGTGTGTGTGTGCCTGTGGGGATTTAGTGTTGAATGACATTGATGCTAATAACCTTTACTTGTTAATGGGTACTGATGTACTGACTGGAACAGTGTTGTTGAGGCAGAGACTGGTATGAATGGAGACACCTGACCTTGGACTGTGGCGCATGCTCTTTGCATGCATGTGTGTGTGTGTGTGTGAGAAATATGTTTACACTGAAAAATCTGAGAAACTGAGAGACCTAGGAGTGGAGTGAGGTGGCAAACGTTGAGTAACTGTATATAACTGTATACAGTGGGAAGTTATGCGCCTCGAAATATTCTCCTTCATGAGCCCTTGCTATCGTATAGACACTTGACTTTCCCTGCTGATTCGAAGTCTGTTTTACAAGCTGCAGCACTGGCGTAGTTAAGGAAGCAGGTGTTCATGTTTATATTTTCTACCGAACACATCGGCTCGAAACAGTAGTCAGTTTATGAAGGGTAAACAGACATTTACAGAGCTTTACTTACGTAACTAACAATGAATAGTTGGGGAGGGGGTCATTACTGCTGAGAACAATCTTGATAACAATGCACAACTCATTATAATAATATAAAAAATAAAAAAAAAGAATAAAGTTATTAATAATAATAATAATAATAATAATAATAACAACAAGAAAAAGGCTTTCTTGTGAACATAACTAATTTTGGATGTGACGTTTATAATGTAGTACTTCAACATGTAGATTGGCTGAAATGCACAATGATTTTCTTTTTACCGTGGTTAGCTGTCATACATCATCGGCCATTGATGCCATATGTGGATGTTGCCGGAGTATAGATAATACTACCACCCAGCCATTAGTGAGGCAGAAGGGAGTATATATATATATATATATATATATATAACGTTATATTCCCACAGAGCATGTACAGTATGTATACTCTACGTATACATTATACCTTAACCACGGAACCACTTGGAAAGCCAGTTATGTACCACCATGTAGACCTCAGTAGTGGAAGAGTGTTTGTGCTGTACTGGAATGCGTTGTGACTCACATCAACTCACAGTATATACTGTAGCAAAATAAGTTTCCAATGATATCACTAGCTTACCTTACAGGAATATTAACTACATTTTACTCATACAACAGTTGGTTAAATTGACAATACTATCAGGTCAAGTCTAGCTTAATAATTACAGTTGTGATTATGTGTATTTATGTTCTGTATGTGAACATTATTTAGACAAACTAAATACACTTGTGTTCCATGGTCACCAAACATCCGTTTGGGTGATATGAAAAATGAATATCACGATTATCCTGACTATTATTATTTCTTATATTATTATTAAACTCTTAAAATGGCACTAATACATATCGCTTTCTTAAAATGTGTTATATGTTCTTTTTATTTGGAAACTAGCATTTCAACAAATCATATATACTTACATACATAATATAATAGTATATATATATATATATTTTATTTTAATTTTTTTATGTGGGGGACACAATTGGCAAGCCGAACCTTCATGGTGGCGATTGACTAGAAAGATGCAGGCTAATAAAGCAATTAGTGAATACAATTGGACTGTACAAGTGAGCTAGACAGCTTTTTTCAAGTGACTTGTGAGAATATTCATACTTATATTAGGATATTCATGATTATCACGATAATGGACATTCACCACGATACGATTATCGCCAGAATTTTTATCGCGATAAACGATAATATCTTATATTGTCCTAATCCTATGTTAATCAATTTAAGCGATCTACTGTACCATTCCATTGAGAAATAGCACACCCTTTCTCTTCATTCTATCGAAGGTGATTTATTGTCCATCGTATGCTGTTCTGTGGTCTGTGAATACCTGCATGTGCTTGTGTAGTGTGTGTGTGTGTGTTTATCACATGAGAACTTTCACCTTCAGTCACTCTAAACATAGACAATGCTATGTGCGTGTGTGTGTGTGTGTGTGTGTGTGTAAAGTCATGGTCCTGCATGGTATCTGGGAAGTCTCTAAGCCCTCGGGAATGATGCTGACACCTAAAACGTTCATCAGAGTTCTCTTTAGCTCTGTGTGTGTGTGTGTGTGTGTGTGTGTGTGCGTGCGTTCTTGTGTGCGCATGTGTGCTCATGTGTGTGGGCACACACGCACGTGTGTGTGTTTGTGTGATGGTAAAACTCGGATTACAGTTATTCAGTATGTAGGAAATGAGCTCAGCTGTCAGGTTTAGCCAGTAAGCTTTGAACAATAGCTGGCACCATGGTGGGATGACCATGGTGAGACTGACAGTCGAGTCAACACTCTCAATACTGAACACCAGCTTTTGTGGAAGTCACTCATAAACAGTTTTACATTAGTGTTTGCCAAAAATGAGAATATACATTTATAATGACATATAAAGGCATTTTTTGGTGTGTGTGCATACAACTCACATGCGCTCCACTAAACATTTTATATTATATTTTAATATTCTGATATTTATCTCCATTAGCCTATATTATTCATGTATTCTAGCCACCATTTGTAGCTGCCTAAACATTTAACAAGATTTAGCATATTATAATTATGCCCTGCTCTGTTTCTCTGTAGACGGATGTAAATGCAAGCTATCTGCGGGCAGCTAGGGCAGGGAATTTGGAGAAAGCTCTCGATTTTCTGAAGAATGGTGTGGACATCAATATCTGCAACCAGGTAACCCTACTAACATGTTACGTGTGAAAATATATCAGCCGTTTTCCATAAATGTACGTTGGATGTAAAACTTCTATGCCAAAAGATATTTGTTAGGATTTTGAGACTGAGAAAATGTATCTGGTAAAGCTACAAAATCACTTTTATAGAACGAACTTGAGCCTGAAGGAATATTTCTTCACCCAAGCCACAGATATTGCTTAGAAAAACATATACAAGTTACTGAATATATTAAATCAAACTAACCACTATTTCTGTCTATATTCAACATGTTAATAGAGTAGATGGTCAAAATATTTGGGGGCAGTCAAGTTATATTCCATTACTGGACTGCATAAACATTGGTTGAAAATAGTTCAGACAAAGATTCCTTGAAACCTTGTTTGTAGTTTTCATTATTAAATATTCACATTATGCAGGGACTGGGAATTGTAGCTACTGACTAATTCTTCCTCTTCATCTCTTTTTCTCAACGATCTTCGCCTCTCCCTTCCTGCAGAATGGTCTCAATGCTCTCCACCTTGCGTCCAAGGAGGGCCATGTGGAGGTTGTGGCTGAGCTCATCAAACAGGGGGCCAATGTGGATTCTGCTACAAAGGTACACCCCGCCCAGTTTGACACCTGATTGGCTTGAACAGTATCGATCTTCCGCTTCCTCTTCCCTTTGATTGAACAACACGATATCACGCACGCGTGCACAAATCACCAGGTGCTGAATAAGCACCCTCACATTGACATTGCCAAGCCAGCACTATAAAAAATGAATGTCAGTGTGTTAGCAGAGCAGTCGAGAGTGATGTTGTTAAATGAGATTCAGTGCCAGGCTTCCACTGGTGTATACAGTGCATCAGATAGTATTGTCTGCTGGGTGTGCCGAACTATAAAACTTTAGGTAATCTGACCAGTCATAACTAACGTGATATCTATTTACCTTACATTCATAATTGATATTAGTGTGAAAATTGGTCATTCCATGCCACATGCCACACAAGGTCCCATTCAGCTTTAGTGTATTATATAATTAGAAAATTACAGTAAAAAAAAAAGCATATATTTAAAACGACATTGTGACACCACCTCCAACCTCCTAAATTGATAGGCAGACAGGAGTACTCATTCTGACTTACTCTAATGCATTGCATTGCATGTACGAATGTATCGCATAACGTATTCACACATTGGGCTCACAGAAGCATGTGTGGCACAGGGTGTAATGCAATGCAATACGATGATGTCACGTAACACGATGGAAGTTAAAATGCACTGAGGTGGAAGACAACAGCAGCGATGCAAAGTGAGAAATGGTTCACACAGGTAAACAGCACAGAGCAACAGAGAGGCCGGGGAGAGGCCGAGTCAGAGCATTGGGGAATGTGCAGAGATGTGAGGCAGTGGCATGTGATGCTAACAGCTGCTGTGTGCTAGTAGCTGACATACATGCAACAGGTGGCTCTGCCTGGCAAACGCTGTAAGACTTCTGTTCATATGTTTGTTTTCTATACTTTGGTGACACTTTATTATATTGAGTTGTTGAGTTGAGTTGAATTGAATTTATAGAACTTTATTGAACTCTGTGTCTTATACTGTACGTATAACTTAAGGTCACATGGTCTGTATTCTATTTTTGAGTACTGGTCAAGTGGATAGTGTTGTAACAGTATTGAGAGACATTCACAAACAGTCCGCCATTCGAAATTTTGCAGTAAATAGCAAATAGTATTAAAATATGATTATTTGACTTAAATTAATTTTAAAAATAATATAATATAACAATATTATATTATTCCTACCAATGGGTCACAGATACATACTATTATGATTGACAATATTGTCATTTAATTTCTCTGAATGCGTCTTTGTGGACATTTCATACAACATAATGATTTCTATGTAAAATAGTGCTGGTTGTCCATACGCCACACGTTAGCCGATACTGCAGACGGAGAGGAAGAGCAATGGCCAGCAATGTCTTCTTCTTCTTATTCTTCTACTTCTGTGTAACAGAAAGGGAACACGGCGCTGCACATCGCCTCCCTGGCAGGACAGATAGATGTGGTGAAGGAGCTGGTCACACATGGAGCCAATGTTAACGCACAGTCTCAGGTAAGAGATGCACACACACACACACACACACGCACACGCACGCGCACACACACGCACACACACACACACGCACACACCCACGCACACACGCGCATTCACCCACGCACACACGCGCATTCTTCCACATGAACATCAAACAACAACACAACTGAACGAGTATTGTGTGTAGTGCGTGTAATGATTGTGTAGTGTGCGTGTGTGTGTGTCTCTGTGTGTGCGTGTGTGTGTGTGCGTGTGTGTGTGTGTGTGTGTGTGTGTGTGTGGACTAACGGGTGTTTGTGCTGACTATTGATTGTGGGCTAGGCCAGACTGCAGAGCTGAGCTGCTGACACAGCACGCGCACGCACACACACACACACACACACACTGACATGTAAATGTCTCTCTCCACAGCAACTGTGATGTCACAGGCGGGGGCTACGTTAATCTCTCTCACTCTCACTCTCTCTCTCTCTCTTTCCTATAGAGGTACACCTGGTAGGCCACCAGTCATTGTCTCTCTCTCTTTAATATATATGTATATATATATATATATATATATATATATATATATACACAACAGTCTTTCTTGAACACAGAATCCCAATGTGTTTACTGGTGTACAAGTTTACTGGTATTCCACGGGATAAACCCCATTGACATGTATCATGTGGTTTTCAAGGGGGCCCTTGACATATACTGTATGCATCTTTGTGTTTGTAACTCTTAGTTGCGTGATTACTGTGATACTGCATTCAATGGTGTGTGCGTGTGTGTGTGTGTGTGTGTGTGTGTGTGTCTATGGGTTTCACAGTGACAGTGAAGGTGTGAGATCACATTGCATTGTGATTACATTTCCTCACTTGCATACTTACATCTAATCAAGTCCCCTGTTTGCAAGCTGTGAGTAAACACCAGCGCCATGGTTTAGAAAAGCTGCAGTGTCACTGTTGGAGGGATTCTTTTTAGGACCTACCTTATTGTTGCTATGGAAACCAGTTTCAGGACTGTGTTCTATAGCTGAGCCTCTCACACACACACACACACACACACACACATTCCTCTGCAGCTTTTTGTCAGAGGCAACTTATATTTTAGCTGTTATCAGGTGTGAGGAATGCACCCAGGCAACAGTGTGCTCTTACATAAGCACACCATCTATAGACACACAACGACACACAAAGACAGATGCATCTTTGTTTTTTCTAGTTCATGTTTTGGCTATAAATGCCTTTGTGGTTGAAACTACTGTTACAGGTTGTTGTCGTATTGTTATAAAACTCGGAGTGAATTATTATTAATAATTAATTAATTAATTAATTTACTTCAATACTTACATTGTAATGTATGTATTTATTTATTTATTTACTTATTTATTTCTAAATATATTTTTTATTACATGTTTACAGAATGCACTGTGAGGATCATGGGACATGCTAATAGCGTGTGTTTCTTCCAGAATGGCTTCACACCGCTCTACATGGCGGCACAGGAGAACCACATTGATGTGGTACAGTACCTGTTGGACAACGGCTCCAGTCAGAGCATCGCCACGGAGGTAACCAACGGGCTCGGCAGGCTCTGCCACACTCACACGTGCCTGGGTTTTCAATAGCCATCATGACGTACAATCATCCATGTGCAATAGCTGCCACCTAATTAGACTGCTGCAGTGTCACCTTGTGGTAGACGGGGGGAAAAAACCCGCTCCTAATCGCTTATTCATGTGTGTGAGTTGATGAACACATTGCCAGTTATTATGCAGATTAAATTCACACTTATGTATTGTAAGGTAAGGCAAGGCTTTCCGTACAACTGTTGATAAGTGAGTGAGGTTCTGAGCAGACAGACAGACGGATGGTTAGGTGTCGTGCTGGAGGAGGAGTGTGTTAGCAGCATGCCGGTGATGCAGCAGCTCAAAGTGACCTTGGCTCTTTTCACGAGACACTGACCTCACAGGAGTCTGAGTGCTGTTGTGCAGCGAGCTCGCCAAAATGCAATAAGGTACAATTATGTGGCAACACCGTTCATTTAAGGGACAAAGTATTACATGGGGATGTGTCGTACCTAGATGACACAGCATTTTACAACAAGTATATCAATGTGGTGTCTGCTTTGTCCCTGTGTTCATGGCGGTGTACGTTACAAATGTGTCAATGTAAGTCATTTAAACAAGGCCTATCTGCATTATTTGAGATATGGAAATATGGCATTAGACATCAGTGACAAGACTTCATACAAGATCATTATATAATGATATATAACATGCCAACAGCTTGTCTTTCCCACATGCATGAATAATTGAGATGAGACATTATAATAATACTGTTCTTTGGATTAAATGAAAGAACACTTCTTCAAACCATTCATTTATTCTGAATTTGAAACCAAATGTCCCTTAATGAGGGTGTTTTAACTCAAGTGATGAATGATAACTATGCCATTACCATAAACCTGCCAAATAACATAGATGTACAGTACTTGGTAGACCTTTTGAATTCATTGCTATCTTCCTACTGTTTTAGATGTATTGCCAATGCTTAATCTTCTCACCATGGGAACTAAATCATTATGTTGTATCACAGTGTTTCTGTTCTTGAAACTGTAGCATAACACAATTGTCCTTTTCTCTACAGTACGTTTAATGAGGCATTGTTTATTTCTCTCATTGTAGTTTTAGGATGAACGGATAACTATGTCTTTCTCCAGATCTATAATAAGGCATACTACTAGAGGGCTTTGCTTTGGTTTTAAAACAATTGGAGACATATATTATACTAGGAGCTAGCCTCTTTCTCTTAAAACACACACACACACACACACGCACACACACACACAGAACATCCAATCAGAGCACTAGTGTGTTACATAGAAGGGCTCAGCCCACTGCTAGTTCAAGTATCATGGTTATCCACTATTCCCTGAACCCCCTGGTCTGTAGGATGGTTTCACCCCACTGGCAGTGGCTTTACAGCAGGGCCACGAGCAGGTGGTCTCGCTGCTGCTGGAGAACGACACAAAGGGGAAGGTACGGCTCCCCGCGCTCCACATCGCCGCCCGCAAGGACGACACCAAGGCGGCCGCCCTCCTCCTGCAAAACGACCACAACGCCGACGTGGAGTCTAAGGTGCGCGTTGTGTCTGCGCTGGGAACTTGGTGGTGCTTTCTATGCATACATACAATAGTCACAGAACATATTTCACAGGATCACTCACATTATCGCCTGTGATACAGATAGCATCTGCATTATGTGGATTAGCACTAGCTAGGTTAGCCAGGTACAGTAGCGCCATCCAGTTGTGTCTATGTGCTTGTGTGTGTTTAGCTACTTTTAGGTTGCGTAGCCCACCTACCTACCCACCTGCATACCCACCCAACAGCTTGGTGCAGCCATAGTGTTGTTTATGTTGTTGTTTATGTTGTTGTTTGTGTTGTTGTTTTGTGTTTTGGTTGCGTGCACTAACCACCCCATTCTCTCCTCCTCCTCCTCCTCCTCCTCCTCCGCCTCCTCGTCCCTCCTCTCTCTTAACCCTGATACTACCCTGCCCTTTTTATTCCAGATGATGGTGAATAGAACAACAGAGGTATACTCTCCTCTCCTCTCCTCTCCTCTCCTTCTCTTCTCTTTTCTCCTCTCCTCCTCTCCTCTCTTCTCTCCTATTTGTTCCCCAATTTGTTCATCTTTTCTTTTGCTCCTCTCCTCTCCTCATTGCAAGCCTGCTAGCCGCTAGCATGTATGCTAAATATTAGCGCTGAGACCGTTGGCTGGCTGCCTGGATGTTGTGAGCCTGCATTGCTGTGTGATGGTGCTCTGTGTGCCTCCCGTGGCCTGTGGGGGCTCTATTGTACTCCAGAACAATGTTTCATATTTGGAACGTTCAGTGGCTCTCACTGTAGACCATTTGAACGCAGGCACACCAGCATACTGTACGTTTCTGTATTCACCAACCTTATCTCTGACAGTAATCATATCAGGGACATTGGACACTGGAAGAGAGACATGTGTCTTCTCATGACATGATGGCGGTGTTTACAGTAATGTAATGTTATTGCCTGTGTCTAGACTGTTATAAACACATTATACTGTTGATTTGAAAAACGATAATGATAATATAATAATAATAATCAGAAAGAGAGAAATACATGTTGTTTGATGCAAATTGTCCTTTTCCTTTGTTTGTTGAAAGTTTCCGAACTGAAAAGTCACACTCCAGAAGTTCACAATGTATCCTAAGCCCAAAGACAGATGCACTCACATAGCTGCATGTCTACGAGTGAGAGTCTAATGACACTACTGTTAAAACCCCATGCAGCTGATTTAGCTGGGCGCCTGCCTGTAAGCCTCCACTGGCGCTTCTATGGTTGTCATTTAACAAGTTACACAGCTTGCTTGTGTTGTGTGTGTGTGCGTGCACACCTCCCACACATCCCACGTCTCCCTTTTCTCATCTAATAACGTGTGGAATGCATAAGGATAGTGTCGGCCTTAGCGCTTCATATTCCCTCGGTGTGTACAACCTGCATTTGGCCGTTGATTTATCCCTGGCCTGCTCAATGGGCTGCTTTTGGCAGAGGGCTGCATTGCTTACCATTGCCACCGCTCGCCTCCAAGCTTTGCTCCTGAACCACACAGATGCTAATTCTGATTCTCTTGTGTGTGTGTTTATGTGTGTGGGTCCCCCCCTCCCCTCTCTGTACACTATACTGTGTCTTTCTCTGTGCCCCCCCCCCCACCAGAGCGGCTTCACGCCTCTCCATATCGCGGCCCATTACGGCAACATCAACGTGGCGACTCTTCTGCTCAACAGAGGGGCAGCAGTGGACTTCAAGGCAAGGGTGGGTACGGTACCGCATCGCCCACGCCCTCACAACACACCTTGCACACCCTCTCACACTAATGGAGCTGTGTGGAATGACTCAAGAGAGGTTTGGCTTGCGTGTGTGCGTGTGTGCGTGCGTGTGTGTGTGCTTGTGCGTGTGCGTGAATGTTTTAATGAGGCACGCAATTCTGCAGCTGCCGCTGTCACTTTGCTGGGAATGAACCAGTGTGAGTGATATACGATCCTCCTGAGCCTACAGATGGATAAGGGAGTGTTTGAGTTAATGGGCTCGTGGGTGTCCCTGCAGCACACTTGTTAGTATACCTTGAAGTGTTACCGCATGTCACAAAAAAAAGAAAAGAAATGCTATATTAAATAATGTACTAGCATTATACACGACATTTCCATAATCTTACATGTGTCTGGTTTGCTGCCACAAGAGGGCGATGCTGAGCTACTTCTTGCCGCAGTGTTCTGACACTTTGTGACCTGCGTCAATGTGGTTTTTAATCAATATAGTAATGTGGTGTTTGTGTGCTCTTCACTCTCAGAATGACATAACTCCATTGCATGTGGCATCCAAACGAGGAAACAGCAATATGGTGAAGCTGCTGCTGGATAGAGGGGCCAAGATAGACGCACGAACCAAGGTGCACACACACACACACACACACACACACCTGAAAGGTATTATTTAAATGAGAGTTAACCATTAAACCATTAAACATTATGGTTAATAGAAATATCCAACGGACACAGAGAAACATGGACTGTATGATTAAACATTACTGTAAAAAGAACATACTGTTCTTAAGATGGATTCATTGGATATTGGGGCACTACTAGTGATGCAATATGAGAGCCCATCCACAATGCCTGAACCGCAAATAATATGCATTCATCAATCACCCGACCCCGGCCCGACCCAAAAACCGACGACTTATAGATATAGAGATTCGGATTTCTAATTGAAATTGAAATGAATGCACGTTTAACGACACTGGCGTAGACAGCATGGTTTGGCAGAGCCTCGGTAGGCTACTTAAGTGAGTGAGCACTATTTCACTATTTCGTTTTGCTGTGAGCATTACGTCAGCAAAATACATTGAATGCATAGCCTGTAGACTAGCTCAGCCTACTGTAATAGTCTGTGTCTAGGCTGCTAAATAAACAAACACATGGTTGTGTTTGCAGAGAGACGAGTGACCGATATACGTGTATATTAACCTACTTTATAGTTTGGTAATGCAGATTTTTGACTGTCAGGCAGGGCATGAGAGGATCACGATAATGCGTGTGTGTGTGTGTGTATTTGAGAGAGAGAGAGACTGAAAGAGAAGGAGAGAAGCTTATGCACAGCAATTCAGAGAGCAGTGTAATAGGGCAAGCATACTGCACGCAATGTTTCAGATTCTTGATGTTTATAATTTAGTCGGAAAGGTGCTTTTTGACCCGACCCACCCGCATCTGCCTTTATTTTCTGATAAGCTTTTCCGAACCTGCCCTGATCCCTGCATCACTACAACCTACAGTACAGTATAGTATCTACTGTCCAGATGTACATTACATCTGGACTAACACTGTACATTATTAACGCCAGGCTACTACTGTATCTACTGTCCAGATGTACATTACATATTTGTACATTATTAACATCTGGCTGAAGGGATTCATACATATTTTGTAGCATACAGAGCTTTTAAAGTACACAAAGTCATTACTTAAGTAGAAGTACAGATTAAACTTCTGTACTGAAGTAAAAGTAAACAAGTGCAGGCTCTAAAATGTATTGAAAAGTGAAAAATATATATTTTGAAAGTGCAACATTTGCAGTTTCAGGGCAAAAGCTGATCTGAATCTGAATCTGATCTGAATCTCGATTAATGTTTAAATAAATTGTAATCAAAACATTTTATCATAATATATCCTGATATAGTTTTGCTAGGACCCAAAACACATAATTTACATTTCATGGATTCCTTTCTCTCAGACATAGTCACAACCAGAACTATGTAGTTTACCTACACTAAATACAAACATATTGCAATTGCCTATAAACCATCTACATTTAGTGGTAATGCTAGTCAACTCTATCTTCTGCATTGAGCCACAATTTCTCATCTACATCACATTGTATGTCATGTTGGGCATCCATCCATCTTCATCCGCTTATCCAGAGTCGGGTCGCGGGGGCAGCAGCTCCAGCAGGAGACCCCAAACCTCCCTTTCCCGAGCCACATTGGAAAGCTCTGACTGGGGGATCCCGAGGCGTTCTCAGGCCAGTGTGGAGATATAATCTCTC
>JAODOY010002197.1:0-12296 GCA_025399855.1 Forbesichthys papilliferus
CCAACACAATATCACCTCTCAGGTGTGTCAGTCTGACAGATGGCCAAGGTCCAGTGGGGGACACACTGCAGGGGGCCAACGCCAAGACGTCTGTATCTTCCTCACTCACCTCAAGGCATGAGACTTTCCCTCATCCTCATCCTCACTGTTAAGGTAGCCCATAGAACTTAAGACAGTGCAGCCCCCAGTTCTCTCCTGTATAAAACAGGCCCATTTCTGACATGGGGAGGATCTTGGTGGTGTTTTCCTGGATGAACTGACTGGGTGTGCTCTGAATTAAAGTATTTCTGTAGTATATGTTAGGAGGACCCTCTTGAAAAGCAGATGATACATCTTTTTTCCTATGGAATAAACTTCAAAATACAACAACAACATTTATAATATATTATATTTGCGGTCTAAATGCCGTTGGAGCTCAATGAATATTTATGTTATTTAAAATATCTAATATTCAGTGTAGGATCATCATCAAAACTCTTATTCACAATAACACTGGTCACTAAACATCACATCTAGTCTCATAGAGGTTAAAATACAGGACATAGCACAGCTGTTGCTGTGTCCCCCGGGCCAGCAGTAAATGAAACTACCCAATCTGCATATGTTCATTTGACTTAATCTCCTCTACATTTATAGCATGTAGCCAATGCCCGTTTTACACAATGTGGCCTCTAGGGACACAGCTAGCTCTTGTAATACATCCAGTGTCTCAGCAAACCTTTTGTCCTCCTCCGAAATGTAACCAAGTTACAATGATCTGAACAATATAGCGTGCCACTGGACGCTATTCACCGCAGGAACAATGGTTGCTCTTGTGGGGTGTCAGGGCCAGTGCATTAGCAGAATGAGCAGGTCCAGCCATAATTAATGTTCTCTGGGAGAGAGAGAGAGAGAGAGAGAGAGAGAGAGAGAGAGAGAGAGAAGTGGGTTTTTGGCAATGCCCTCCGCTTGTGACCTATGAAGAAAATTAGATTCTGCCTTAAAGAGATTCATATCTACAGTAGACTGAGACCACTTGTAGAGATTAAACCAGGTGTTTGTGTGTGTGTGTGTGTGTGTCCCAGGACAGGTAGATCATTTGGCAGATGGAACAGGCCTGAAAAACATCTGTTCCTGCTGACATTGCACATATGAATCTCTATATAGCATCTCTATATTGGTCCAGATACACTAAACATCATCTATATATTGGACCAGATACACTAAACATCATCTATATATTGGACCAGATACACTATACATCATCTATATATTGGACCAGATACACTATACATCATCTATATATTGGACCAGATACACTATAAAACATCTATACATTGAACCAGATACACTATATATCATCTACACATGACCAGATTGAATATCTATTGGAACAGATACATAGGACCATAATACATTATATAACATCTAAACAAAGAGAGTAGCCACTATATCTATAGGACATGAGGAAACACTATATAACATATATATAGGACCATAAAATACTATATAACATTATATATATATAACATCTAGTGGTCTGGGTGTTGTACTCCCAGCTGGAAAGTCGTAGGTTTAAACCCCAGAGTTGACCTGCCTGTAAGCATCCTTGAACAAGATGCCTATAACCCCATACCTGCTCCATGTAATAACTGTACTCACTGAAAGTTACTTTAGATAACAGCGTCTGCTAAATCAGGGCACCCCAAACTATTTAGTGCCGAGACCCAACTAGAGAGAACTAATCTATTTAGAGACACACCAAGTACAGCTAAAGTGGGTAAATATTGCCCCTCCACATTACATATTGGGGGAGGGGCAGATATAGGTTTGAGCCTATGAGAGCTGCAGGGGGAGGAGTAGAGAGGAATACCAGAAGTGGAAGGTGATGGATGCTTTTTACAATATTCCATTCCATGTGAAAAGTGGGCCTGTGTGGCCCTCTAAAATGGTCATGTGGTTATTAAGGGATATCTAAGTAAACGTTACTTGACAATGTGGGGTTTTGGCAGCTCTACAGAGCTACTGTGAAGGATACAGCATCTGTAAATTATGTTTAATCTCAAATTCCATTAAGATCTGGCATCCACATTAAACATGCAAATATAGCACATAATATGATAAATACCGGCATCCATCTTGGTCCGGTTAGGCCTGGCTTCGCTCTTCAGAGGTCATGATTACTAACTGCACGCTGCGTGCGTGACACACGCCGCGGCCGCTCCAGCCTGTACGCAACGGGCTCTGCTCAGCCCCGCGCGGATCGTCTTCCTAATAGCTTTTGGCCGACTGCTGCACAAGACACCAGGGGCGTTGAGACATTAATATTAACTAGTCAGGCCCGGGTCACGGCAGAATGGATTGGGCCATCTTCAATAAAACATGTCGTCACCCCTACCCCCCACCTCCTCTTTCACTCTCTCCACGCCATCCGACCTCAGACCACAGATTTATGGTTAGGGTGCTTTTATTCATCTCTGGGCTGGTTATGTGTGCGTCAGATGCAGTGCATATAGGGAGAGCAGAGCGGTGGTGGGCATCCTTTAATGGGGGTGTTGTAATCCACTTTATCCCGGCCGGAGGGACTTAAAATCAATAGGCCAGAGTTACATCTTGGTTATTTTGTGGCACGAAACATGAATACCGGCTGTTGAACGTTGTTGATCGAGTGTGCACAAGGCTTTTATACTGTAAATAGAATTCCTTTGGAAGGTATCAAAGCGGTCTTTAAAGACCCACATTTGCGAATGATTTGTATAGGTGAACCAGCATTAAATCACTTTTTCTTCTTTTTATTACAAAATATTTAAAAGCACGCCATTATTAAAATGTTATGCACATTATGTGGAGCAAAAATTTTATAAAAACCTATGATGAGAGTTAGAATATGCAGCTGCTTTTTTATAGGCCAATCATAATCTTTTTAGTTCCTTGTAATTGTAGACTAATCCTGTAAAACCCTTTGGATAAAAGCATCACTAAATTACCTGATAACAATTGTAATGTTTTTATAAACAAGAAAATGGTACAAACATGAACCTAAATACTGACACTCAGGAGCTCCTTAGAAAAACAAGTATACATATGTGTTCCCTACCCAAAAATAATAATAGTACAATTAATAAAACATTGTATTTTTCAGGATGCCTGTCAAAGCACTCAAGGACATACTGTAGTTGCCTATGTACAGTATGTCCTTGAGTGCTTTGACAGGCTAAAGATCTAAAGATCAATAGAACACATTAATATAACCTATTTTTTAAAGGATATACAGTATATTATAGTATTGCACATAGGAATATACATTTGAGATTCAAGATTTAAGAAATATATATAAAATAGAATAATACATGCTTATTGGGAGGGCAGGGCAGACAAGTGAGAGTGGAACCAAGGGTTAAATTTTATAGGCAACCTTGAAGAGATGGGTAGTAGTATATTCCAGAGTCAGAGCAGAGCAGCCGAAGGCCCCATTCCAGGTCTCCACAATTGTTATTGTGGAGACCTGGAATGGGGGGGGGGGGCGGGGGGGTGACCCTTCACCCCCGTCGGGCACAAGGGTAGGAGGTATAAAGGGGTAAAACTTACTTTTACCACCTCGGCTGGCCGGCTGGCGATGCCACCGTTACGAGGCCTCAAGCATCGCTCATTGAAGTCTCGCCTTTTCTCCGTCTTGGTACCACCGTGGTGGAACGAGCTTTCATTATCAAATGTATGACCCCTACCCTACATGTATACATGTATGACCCCTATATGTATACATGTATGTACCCTACCCTGCATGTATACATGTATGTCTCCTACCCTATCTAAGTCTATGAGGTTGTTGAGAATTGTGTATTACCTAATATTTTCACATTATTTTTTAACACCATAATATTTTGACTGCAACACTATTGACCCATAGTGAAGGTAGAAGAACATGTATTCATTTTAATGCCAATACTTTGTATTTTGTTTGCCTATATTTTCATTGGTGAAACGTGTTTACAATTTTGAGAATGTGTTTAGTGTTTCAGAAATTATGTTTATGTAACTGAGAAAGAACTGTAATACCTGAACAGAATGAGTGTTTTGTCTCCAATCGCCATGACACCGGAGTAACAATAATGCAAACCCATGCTGTAATAGTGTTCCCTGTACACAGACACCAGACAGCAGTTAGAGAAAAGAGATAGCTTTACTATAAAGAAGGCGTCTCTAGCAGAGGTTGCAACATCTTCATCATACACGCATACATGTGAATATATTACTATGCAATTTTCTTTTGGTTAGGTGTACCTTACAAAAGCAGTTAACTTGTGTGTAGAAGCAAGACTTCAACAAGCTGCTCTGATACACAGAGGAAAAATATACGCCAAAATGAGAATTCTTGAAAAAGCCAGACAAGATCATGAAAATCATTAAAATAAAAAAAAATAATAAAATGTATTATTCGGGCAGCGAAATCCTAAGTTTTGCAGCATTCGAAATGAACGCAATACAAAGCTGTAGAAATGCCCAGACATTTTCTTTCTGCCAGGGAAAGCGATTTGCTTCTGGGGAATAAAAGGTGGTGTCAGAACAGTTCAGCAGAACAGAGACACCCAGCACCGTAAATACCCATTATGTGAGCAAGCAGTGTGTACCATAATATGCATATATACGTGTGTTTTTTTTATTTTTCTTTTTCATTGTCACACAGCCCATTTTAATGATTGCCCCTCTTGCATCCGCTTAAGGGGAACAAAATGGCCTCAGAATAAAATGGAAGGTGCTCCACACTGGAGTGACACTCGAGTTCTAGGAGAACCAAGATCCAGCCACATGGTCACAATGTTCCACCCCAGGAACACTAGCAGACCTGCAGAGATATACGTATGCAGAGAGGACCAGGGCAATGTGGCTGTGGCACTCTCTACTGCCCCCGCTGGCCTGCCTGAACCAATGCATCCCGTGCTAGCCAGATGTCTGATTAAAGGCAGCGCTGGGACTACAGCTTCCCTGGACCCCCAGTTAACGCAAAACAATGGCAAGACAACAAATGGGTGCTATTGCCTTGAGGTTCTGGCAAATGGATGTAGAGGAACCCTACACAGATGAACCCACTAATGGGAGAGTTTACATGGGGAGGGTGCATTATAACTCTCTTTTGAAGAATTAAAAAAGGCCACCTGTTGTCAACAAGGCAGATGGAAAACACATGCTGGTTAAGTTAAAGGCATTATGGGAAAATGAGTCTGTGAACCTCAGACAGGATGTTGGGAGGGGGATTACATTATGGGGTGCAGGGTAACTTGGTTCCGTCTGGTAGGCAGTGGGATGGAAAGATGTGATGTTTCAGGACGATGTACGTACTTATTTACATCATAGACATAATGTCTCTTCGACAACATATTCCTCGCCACAGCCGTACAATATATTACAAACTGGCAACACACAGTGAGGGATGATCGATCGCTGTTGTGTTTAGGGGTGTATGTGTTACTCAGAGTTACCATCTCTTGGGTCTGTATCCCCCATGTGTGTTTTTTATTCATTTTCTTTTTACTTTTCAGAAAAAGACCTTCAAATATTTACAAAGACAGGTACAGTACATACTGTACCCCCCCCCCCCCCCAGCCACTCACACAGAATGAAGGACTAAATAAATAAACACGCATGAATATTACATTTCCAGTGTAAAATGTACATACATGAGATTCAAGAGCACATAAAGACCACAGGAGAAACAAGGTCAGATGGAAGGCTGTGAAAAAACAATTTGCAGAGCGGCAAATTTAATCTGTCTCAATCTACATTATGGTGAAATCTATTGTTTGGCTATTGCCTTGCTCGACGATGTGAATAAAACAATGAATAAATTAAGGACTAATATATTAATACCATTGACATTATGTAATAAATAGAAATATTAAATAAATATCTGAAATACAAGGAGACCTCCGTCCATTCGTTGTCCAGATATGATTTAGCATGAGGGAGTTTTATAGTGCTATTGAGTCACATACAGAAACCAAAATGTTGTGTGGAAAAGCAATATGCACTCAGATATATAAAAGTAAATCCAACAATATTAAAATCATTCAACACCATCCCATTTGTGTGCCTAGACCGTGACTGTACCATGGTGTACTGATTATTACGGTTTTAGTGATGTTTGTTAGCATTTTTCTTCGTACATTATGTACAGTAGGAACATAGAAGTAATTTTGCAACATTTAAATTTCAAGGTGGTTTGTAAATATGAATTACATATTAACGTGTTAATATGAATTACCTATGAACTCATCTATACACACCTCTACTTGCTGCCAGCCTGATCTGTGATGGAAAACAATCAATAGACACTCGTGACATAAAGACGTATACTTTAAACTACAATATCAGCAACCACATTGATACAGCTAGCATTAAATACAGATCAGGTTTGGTTCTAAGACTTTGTCAGGACTTTTACAAAGCTAGAAATCTGTTATCTGTTCCAAAATCGGAATTAGATGAAGTTTTACATCTTCTGTCGTTGCTTTCAAAAGAGGCAGGATGGAAAGACAAGCAAGTCTTTCCAATTACACACACATCCTGCTTCAAAATCATAATTTTTTTTATGAGGACATTTTATAGCTTAGTGCCACAAAAAACAAGTTTTCTGCAGAAATGGCTTTGAAGCAGTGACCATTTTGAGTATTTTCAGTACGTTAGTAAAACCCTGCTATCACGTGGTGTCGAAATAATCTGGAAAATCGGAACAACTCGGCAAAAGGTTTGTTACGTGAGTTGTTGCGTCATACGCGCCAAAACAGACAGTAGTGATTGACTTGGTTGAACGCTTGGTTAATGACCAAGTCTTTTACCCGGTTACGTAAAGGTGTAACGAATGTTATGACGCAAATTCACTAATTTTATAATAAGGTTTTGCTAACGTGTAATTTGTAATATGCTGTTAGGTTGTAACAGTGAGGTGCTGCCCACTTGCGTGAGCTAGACAAGACAAAACATTTCTTCGTAGCGTTCTGACTAATTAACAGTTATTAAAAGTACACAAACATCAAAGGTCTCGAAATGGGAACAAATCAGAATAAGGACGTGAATGGTGCCATAACACGCTCAACACTTGATGACGAAATGTTATCAAATACTCTTAACCTGGAAGTTACACTGAACACGGAACCAAGACCGGACCGGATACGACCGGATACAGCCAGAACGTCAATGGAGGTGAGGCCAGGTGCATAGTTTCGCAGGGCAACAGCTGTGTGCCAAAGCTTTAGAGCTACATTGTACACCATTCATTACGGTTCAAGTGAGTCGTCTACCAGCTGTGGAAAAACAAAAAAAAAGATCTCTCGTTGTGGAAATATCAATATGATAAACATATCTGCCCGCATCCTGTACTAGCAGTGGCTAGAAGCTGATGTGTTACAGGACGACGGTGGTTCTGTCTGGTTAGCAGTCAGCTAGCGAGCGAGAGAGCGGGTCGAGGGACACCAGTGTCTCTAGGGAAGAAAGAGAGAGGGAGGGAGAGAAAGAGAGCGAGAGAAAGAGAGTCCAGAGAAGTAAATTAAACAAAAACAAAAACAAAACAACTCAGGAGAGCTTGTGGCCTTCCCCTGTCACGGACAGTTTGTGTGGGTCGGGCTGTCTGATGTTCCTTAACGTCATCCAAACACGGCACATTTGCTAAGAGCCAGAAACTAGCAAAATGAACAGAAAAGGCTCACGGTCGACTTTCACACCCTTTGTCATCAGGAAAACAAACAAGCCTCCAGTCTCCGAATGAGCCCGGGTGCACTGCTAGTGTGTGTAGCCTACAATGCATTTCATACATTTATAATTAACATGTGCTCGAGCGAGCGTGAGCGGCGCAAGTGTGTGTGTGTGTCAGTGTGAACATGTGGTCGTGGTTGTCCCATGGCGCCTGCTCGTCCACTAGAGGGCGCCAATGTGCGTCCGGTGGAGGCGGCGGCAGTTGCGGGGGGAGGAGGGGGGGACGGGGAGGGGCGGGGGAGGGCGGTGCCACTACGCCAAGGAGTAGATGGCGTTGACGGGCGAGGTGGCCTCGGAGCTCTCGTTGCCCTCCGTCTCGTCGCGGTCCTTCTTGACGGTGTACTGGCCGATGAAGGAGCCGTCCTCGTTGAACTGGCCGTCGCCGCCCTCGCCGTAGTCCACCAGGCTGTCGTCGCTCTCCTTCACGGGGCCGTCCAGTGTGGTCTGGCTGCCCTGCAGGGGCTTGTTGTCCTCGTCGCTGCTGCGGGGGGAACGACCAGAGAGAGGGGTCAAAGGTTAAAGGCCGTATGAAAGGTCGCTGCTAGCCACGACCTCCCTTCCGTCGCGCCGGCGACTTCAGCGGGATGTTAACCAAAATACATCCTCTGCATTTAACCCATCCCTCAAGAGAGCAGTGGGCAGCCGCTGTGCAGCGGCCAGGGACAACTCCTGATTGGAGCCAGTGTCACTGGTCACATGACACTGACATGGTTTTCATAGTGGGGTAAAACCACGCAGACCGGGGTTCGAACCCGGGACCTTCCGGCTGTGAGGCCAAAGTGGTATCCACTGCAATCCATCATTGCAGGCTTCAGGTTAAAGGTGCAGTAAGTGACTGTAAGCTAATACACTTTGTGTGATTCACCAAATATCTCCTGGCGGCATGCCAGGTTACAGTTCTGTGTGTGTGCTGAAAAATAACCTGGTGTTTCTACACAGATAAACAAACAACAATGCCCTTGGCTTCACCATGCATTTCCAATGTGTGGGGCGGAGCTCCTTAGGGAGCAGCTTATGAGGTGATATGTTTGTGTACTCGACAATGGAATTTCTTCCCATTTTAAAGCGGGTAAGCACGGCTAGCACTGCCACAGTAGGTTTGTTATCGCAAAGGGCTGACAGTGTCATGGCAGCTCCACCACAGGGTTCCGTGCCTGCGGTACTTATTGCATATATACGGCCCAGTACATTTGCATACACATGCTTGCTCGGGGCCATACTCAGACATGAGATTTCAGCACCGAAAGAACTCTACTATTGAAGGAGACGTGTGTGCAAAAAAGCTTTCAAGTTGCTGCATCTCAATTCAGAGCATGGCCGAGTGTCTCCTAAACGCTGCGTGCAGCCAGAGAACGTCATGCATATGGAACAGCAAGGCTTCTGGGCCTGCGTTGGTATACAGTAGCTGTCTGGGCTGAAGCTGCAGCAACACAGCAGGTGGAGCAGTTCAAGAGCAGAGTTGAACTCTTGAGCGCTCAAACAGTACGGCCTTGTGACTTCTGACCATCTCTGCCCTCTCAGCACGCCTTGCTTGGAAGAAGAAGAAAACAAGCTACGCTGGCGTCTGAATACATTTGCTCCTCTGGGATATTGCCATGCTCCATGCTGAGAACCTGCGGAGCCAATCTACGTCACATGAGAGGCTTGAAGAAGACGTGGAATTTAAACATGATTCAGCACTTCAGAACCCAACAGAACGCAAGTACTAGCAGTCTGCCAATTCATATCACGCTTACTCACATGAGTAATAAAACAGCTACAACATGATACATTAGGATATATGATGCACAATGCACATGAATACAAAACTGTTATGAGGTATGCTACACATACATGGAGACAGAAGGCCTCCGAGATATGAGCATAAACTTGACAACGGAGCAGGAAACGTTCTCACATTTTAATCGATTATTTCACCATTTAAGAAAGTCTGTGGGTAGGTCAAAAGTTCAGTCGAATGTAGAAATTACCATTTTATTGGACTTTTCAGCTCAAGCAGACAGAGCTCAGGAACGCATACTGAAGATGTACTGGACAGTCAGGTCAGGAAACTACATCTGTGGTTCATTATCATTGGTGTCACTACTAACTCTGAAGCACATCTCACTATTCACCATTTCCTGTGCTCTATATTAAAAAATAAATAAAAAAATGAAGCTCCTACGATTTAATTTGTTAACCATTTGCACAAACACACTTAGCGACACTGAGTATTTACAATGACGAGCTTTGACTTCTACAGTGTGACTGTGTATATAATGTAGGAGGAACTAATCATCTGATTAGGAGCAATGGCAATAAACCTCATGCTTCACTCTCACATGATTAACAGAACTCTTAACTATAGATCCAGAAATCAATTAAGAGACATCAGAATTATTTCTGTATGCACTTTAACTGTCTTAAGTATAAGCGTGATTTATTTTGATGTTAGATAGAACCCATATCTGAATGTTAAAGGTCTTTTCTTTATTGGTCACATGACTTTCGGTAGATATTAATCGATTAAAACCCACTGCGAATGTGTCAAGGGTGCCTTTAAAACACGGGACGATTTGGCAATGCAGGACAGTCCTATTTCCATACCTTTCAAATGACCTTGGGACCAATGGTAACAGAAAACACAGAGAACACACACAGAAAGATGGTCATGACACAGTGATGGATAACATAAGTATTCCCCACACACACACGACTGGAGAGAACAAATATGGATGAGGATGAAATGTAAGATTTAAAGCTGCATTCTACTTTAAAGTGAGCTTAACACATTATGCGTATTAACCACTATATCCAAAACAATCATTTTAAAAGGAAACAACCACGGATCACTAAATAATAAGTTAATGTTTTAAGCTTCATAACGCATAATAATCAAATATAATGTGGGAATAGTGCATCCCAGCAAAGCATGGCTGTCTTTAAGTGGAAGATGGGAACCTTATTATAATAAGTAAAACAAAATACAATATACAAATTAATAAAAAATATTTTTAAAATAAATAAATAAATAAAGCAAGTTGATAACCAAAAATGCTTGGACAAAAAAAAAAAGTAAATTTTTTGTTTTTCTATAACATAAAACACCGCCATGCACAAAGAGGAATCTTATACTCTAATAATGGACCAGACTGAAATTCTGTAATTGTATTATTAACACAATATTATTGCAAAATAAACCAAATTCAAATTTATATAACATTAGTTAAGATTATTCCAATTATTACGCATTAGTTTTGAGTTCATAAATGCTAATAAATTAATATATGTTACCAAATGAATTTACCAAATTAAATATCATGGTTTACCATTTTTATTCTGTGAACTGCCCAACTGACACTAAAAAAAACACATTTTAATTTAGTAGCATTTATAAGTGGAAAACCAATATGGGTTATTGATTACATATTTTCCATTATTATAAAATGTTGCCAATACGTTGCTCCCTGGTACACAGGTCCAAAACAGGTGATCGTGACCACATCACGGGTATCTCTGATTTGCTGGTTCTTTATTTGAAGCCAGTTCCTTGAGGGTGTCAAATCTTTAAATGGCCGCCCACGCTCATTTAAACCTAAAGCCAATTCCCCACGCCATCTCCCGCAACACACACAAATATCAGCAGGTAGAGGAAAAACAAAGCAATTAACCTCTAGAAGGGGTTAAGGTGCGAAACCTCAGTGGTCCACTGCATCTTCTGGTGCTGCCTGAAATACCTGATCCATAAAGCACTCATTTGCAGCCTTTTAACACGTCTGTTTGCTGATTTAGTAGGCTAATTACTGCTTATGAAGATACTTCCCTGACAGAGCACCTGAAGCCGCCGGAGTTGTTTACTTGAGCTTTGAATCGCTAGAAAAGTTGACAGAGCGTCGTGTTTCGGTTGATAGGAGCGGTCGGCCCAGCGGCTACACCAAAGAGCCAACCAGCGACCTGGCCATTTATGTTGATAAGCAGTCGCTCCCACGCGCACAAGCTAAAATCGCTGCGGTGTAGTTCTAGCTTTAGGTGTCTTGCAGGAGTGGATCTATAGCTCAGCCTGAGGCTAGCATGCTTCAGATTCAGCTGCTCCGCAACGCTTAACTGACTCATCAGTTGCTTACTGTAGCTGCGTGTAGCTCAAACACCATTATCGAACACATTGTCTTCAATCGTGAAGTGTTATTACATCTTGGTACTCGGCTAGCAAGAGGGCAGAGACCGAATAGACTACCATTTGGTGCATGGACCAAAAGAAGCTCCAATGTAGATGAGGTGTGGGCTATTTGACACCTCCAAGGAACCCATGGCCGACAGCCTGGCCACCAGTAGACTAACCTCAGCTGGCCATCTGATACCATAAACACCGAGAAGATCGGAGGAAATGTGTTGTATGTATGTACTCTTAGACCTTAGCTGTCCCCCACCACCCCAAAACAAAACCCTGACGTGGTGGTGCCGTGCCAAAACCAAACCAAACCAAAGTACCTGTTTTCGTTTTCGTTCTCGTTCCTGTCACGGACAGATGACCCATTTCAGCGTTGAAGGTAGGAGGTAGAAAACATGCGAGAGAGGGGGGGGGGGAGAGAGGG